>BQNB010032867.1:0-38991 GCA_026074375.1 Tanacetum coccineum
CGATGTTAAAACCCCATTCATAAGCTCAAAAAAATCCAGATCTATAAAACTAATGTTTGGTGGTGGCAGCTTACGGTAGATCCCGCCGGTGTCATACGGTAAATCTGATGGTTGTGGTGGTGATTGTGTTGTTAGAGGTTATGAAAAGGATATGATGGTTGCGAGTTCAATGATGGAATGATGGTGACAATGGTTTATGTTAATGTTTCAAATGGTTTTTCTCTATGAATGAGCACAGACTAAAGAAAATAATTTTTGTTTAGTGGGTTTGTTGGTGACGTATAGCAGGAAGAAAAGAAATATAGACATTGTTTGATCTTGTTTGATCTTGCTTTTGGATTAAATATGTATGAGCATTTTTCTAAAATTATTATTATATGAAAATAAAATAATAATGATCGGAGGGTACCTTTGTCATTTCATCTTACCAAACAGCCATTTAACAGTCAAACTAACAGAAATATCCGTCAAGGGACCAAACCCGATACGGGTCAAAAGTTTGGGGACTGGATCCGTTAAAAAAGTTTCGAAGGGACTAAATCCGTTATACCCGACAAACATTAGGGACGAATTATGAAATTAACTCTTACATTAATATGTGTGATATTTACATTAAGAAGCATGAGGCATGCAGACCCGTGCGATGCACACGGCTTGTGTCAATTTTTTTTCTCATGTGGTTGCTTGCATAATGATTTTATTAGAATGTTGATGCGTTAGTCTGATTGTGTATACTTTGGGAATTGGCCGTGTAATGTTTAGATGCGTTGTTGAACATGCAAACCCGTGCGATGCACACGGGTTGTATCTAAGTGTTTATTGCATAATGATTCAGGCTACTTCAAAATAAGCCTTAAGAAAGGAATAGTAATAATTAAGTGATTTTTTAAACTTTTTCTCGTGAAATACATGTTGGACCAATGTCAAATAATATTTACATATCTACAATTCTACATCTTTATATATATGCTACGCACCACTCGTAGTTTGCTCAAAGTAAACGAATAGACAAACAATAAAATACAATACAATAATAAAAAATATACAATATGATACTACGTAGTAAAAAAAACATGCACATCCTAATTGGTGGAGTTTATATAGTGACTCATAGTGAGGATATGAAGAGACTTTATAAATAGCAAAGCTTTTGATTTTCTTAATAACTGAAACTATAAAGTTTGTTAAGGAGATAATGGGATGCTAAAAAGACTAAAAGTTGCACAGAATTGAATTCACATGTAAAAATGCATTGATCACTAATCATTAATACTCCATGATATTGAGTTTCAGTATGCATTTGGGTTTTGTACTTATGGCTCTCTGGGTGAGACAAATCATTTAAAGATACAGCCCCAATAAATTTAGGGGCTCAATCTTTTAGTATACCATTGATCATGCCATTTATTCACATGGATTTGTACAATATACAAAGCTTGTGTTACACTACACAATATATACATCAATAGAACACACACATAAATTACTTATCTATAACAACAAAGAAAAAAAAGTTCTAAAGCCTAAAGCCTAATTTCGAAATTTCGGGTTCCCTTTCATGGGGATCCTTAATTTCGACCAAAAGAGAATACCGAACACTGTTCGAATGGACCGAAATTCCGGGTTCCCTTTCATGGGGATCCCTAATTTCGACCAAGAGAGAAGAGAGGATGACTTATCTATAACAACAAAGAAAACAATAGTTCTAAAGCCTAAAGCCTAAAGCTTAAAGCCTAAACCCTAAAGCCTAAAGTCTAAACAATGTACCGAAATTTCGGGTTCCCTTTCATGGGGATCCCTAATTTCGATCAAAAGAGAATATCAAACACTGTTCGAATGGACCGAAATTCCGGGTTCCCTTTCATGGGGATCCCTAATTTCGACCAAGAGAGAAGAGAGGAGAGGTATGGGATGAAAAATGAGGTTTAGGGACCCCCTATTTATAGTGTTAGGATTAGGGTTAGCTTTGAGAAAAAACTACATAATCTTGACACAAATGGTCCCTCCCTCATTAATACTGCTGCATTAAATGTAAAAACTCTACATATTTTTTGTTATAATCATGTAAGCATGGGGTACTCCTCAAAATGCTTATCAATGTATGCAGTAGGGTTTTGTACTTATGGCTCTCTGGGTGAGACAAATCATTTAAAGATACATCCCCAATAAATTTAGGGGCTCAATCTTTTAGTATAACAGACACTTTATAAATAATTCATTAATCTAAACTCACCGAGTGTTATTAATATGAATACATATTATAGTTACAATTTCAAGACGTGCAAACACAAAGTAAATGTTAACATTTAAACCGTTCTCATGTGTTGTCTCTAACATAATTAACGTGCATGTTGCATACCGTATTGATAAACAAATTGACATCAAGACATAGGAGTTGATGAGGTATGGTCTCCTCCGGATGCTTTAGGGAGACAACCACTATTAACTCCTAATATTCTTAAGACAAAACCACTCCATGTTGGAATGGTCCACTGGAATAGTTGGGGTGACGAAGGCCACCTCAGGTCCAGAGGCAATAACTAAAGAGTAGCTAGTCTCCTCAAGAAATAAAGAGTAGTTAGTCCCCTCAAAAGGTAAGGAGCAGCTAGTCCTCTCAGGAGGTAAGGAGTAGCTAGCCTCTCAGGAGGTAAGGAGTAGCTAGTCCCCTCAGGAGGTAAGGAGCAGCTAGTCCCCTCAAGAGGTAAGGAGTAGCTAGCCCCCTCAGGAGGTAAGGAGTAGCTACTCCCCTCAGGAGGTAAGGAGTAGCCAGTCTCCTCAGGAGGTAAGGAGTAGCTAGTCCCTTCAGAAGGCAAGGAGCAGCATTGTCTCCATCAGAGTTTGTACACTGACGACTCATGTACGAATGTCATAGACATCTGATCCATGACCAGTACTTGGAGTATGAAGACAACTTTGATCCCGATGACAAAGTCTGATACATGCTAGCGACTTACGCGTTGCCCCTAAAAGATAACTTTGACACATAAGATAAAGTCTGATACATGCTAGCGACTGACGTGCTGCCTCTAGAAGACAACTTAGCTTCCATAATACTCGTGTCTTGGAGCTAAGCCCAAGTAGTATATAATGAACTGTTCACACACATAAACAAAGCAGGTTTTACACATACACTTCTCCTTTGCTTTCTCTCTCTAGCTTATCTGAATAAAACTTATACCAAACATATAATTACTCTCACGCCGAAGTTTGGTCTCGGATTCAAAACCCGAGGCGAGCTAATGGTATTCTGTCTTATATCAGCCTGAGAGACGAAGGAGTAGCTGCAGGATCTTCTAAGGATCAGGGCTGAAGAGCATCTACGAAAATTTGCTCGAACATTGGCGCCATCCATGGGACCTGAAATACCAATCTACCAATTTCTAAGTAATGGATGGTTGTACGAAGGGTCCTCAACTGGAGGAGGAGGAAAACTTGAACACCGGGGCACAGACCAGGAGGACTCCCTCGGGAGGAACCTCCGCTCCCGCCGGACAAGTTCAAGGAGGCCCCTCTCTAAAATTTATGAAGGAAAACATTGATGTTTTGAGAACCATGATCAAAGAGCTTGACAACCAAGGTCAAGAGAAGATAACCCCTCTTTTCAATGAAGAGTCAGGCGGAGCTGGGTCAGAGAACTCTCAGATGAGTCCTTCAGCTGAAGAAACAGGAGGATACTCTTCTGATGGGTCATCCAGGTCAAGGAGCCGAGGTAGGCCTCGGTCTGTTTGAAAAATCAGAAGAGTGTTTCGAGGAAGAAGGGGATCTCTAAGTCCCATCAGTCAGTAAGATCAGAGGCACGAAGCATATCAAAGCCTAAAAGTATTAAGTCGAAGCCTCAGTCAGCGAGAGTCTCTCGAAGGAAGTCAAGCTCAGACTCAGGATATGACACCGTGTCCGACAATGGTTTAGAAGACTTGAGCATGCCTTATAGGCGGCCCAATCTAATGCCTTTCACCTCTAGGATCAAACATTTCAGATATCATTAGCGGGCTAAGCTTCCACCAAACGTCCGGGTGTATGAAAGGAACAAAGATCCGAAAGATCACCTAAGTATCTTTTTTGCCGCGGCCGAGAAAGAGGAGTGGCCTATACCAGTGTGGTGCAAGATGTTCTGTTAGACCCTGAGTGGTTCAGCAAGGAACTGGTTTGATAGCCTAGACCCAAATAGTGTAGACGGGTTTGAAGAGTTGAGTAACAAGTTCTTGGAAGAGTTCTCGCAGCAGAAAAGGTATGACAAAGACCCAACGGAGATACATGGCATCAAGCGAAAGCCAAATGAAGGGCTTCAAGCGTTCATGGATCGTTTTAAGGCAGAAAGTGCGCATATCAAAGGAGTATCTCCGGTGTTAAGGATATCCGCATTCATGCATGGGCACGATCATCCCAAGCTAGCCAAGAAGCTCAATGACAAGATCCTGAAAATAGTTGATGAGATGTGGGAGCGAGTCAGGACCTTCATCAGGGGAGAGATGGCTGCAGACACCACCGAAGCCATTAGATCTCTTCGGTGAGAAAAGAGTGCTGGTAAGGCTAGATGGTCAGAAAAACAGAATGGGTCTAGAAATAGAGGTCATAGAAGAGGGAAGGAAGAAACATAGGGACCTGTGCTCCTTATGCTAAAAGAGAAGGCTTCACACCTTTGACAAAAACTCTTAAGGAGATCCTCGCTATGGATAATGTGAACTTCCCTCCACCGCCTCTGTTGATGGGGACTACGGAGAAACGAAACATGAATAAGTTATGTGACTACCACCAAGATCAGGGTCATAACACGAATGACTGTTATCACCTTAAGAAACAGATTGAAGAGGCAGTGGCCTCAGGAAGATTGGCTCATCTGGTGAAAGACATCAGGAAAGGAGGCCAAAAGAACAAGGGCTCAACCAAAGGAAAAGAGAATGTTATCAACATGGTAAGATCTCAAGGGTACCGGAAGAGCCCCTACGAGAGGGTCGAGCACCAGATGGATAACGCGATAGCATTCCTTTCAGTGCCTCGATATCAATTAATGGATTGCCCAGTGGTATTTGATGCCCTGGTTGAAGGCTTCAGGGTCAGAAGGATACATGTTGATGGTGGTAGCTCTTCAGAGGTTATGTACGAGCATTGTTTTAGAAATCTTAGCTATCGGACGAGGCCAAGGCTGAAAGAATCTCGAATACCACTAATGGGGTTTTCAGGATAAGTCAGTTACTCTTTGGGGGTTATCGATCTGGAAGTCACTATAGGAGAGTGCGGGAAAACCTAAACAGTCATAATTAAATTTGCGGTAGTCAAGAGTCCATCCTCGTATAATGCTCTACTAGGTAGGACGGGGATGAGGAGCTTAGGGGCTGTAGCCTCCACTATCCACTCAATGATAAAGTTTCAAACTTCAAACGGGATAGCCACTATAGCCACCACTGGAGAGACTCTAAGATAGTGCAGACAAATTGAGGAAGCTCAAGCCCTAAGTCGGCATGCATGTGTAAAAGACCCTACTCCGATGCAGAAAAGCTCAGAAGTAGCTAATCCTAGAATTTCATTAGCCCAGGTGGAGACTCGTTCCTGAAGGCCAGGAAAGGAACCAATGCAATTAGATGATATGGAGGAAAGGCAAAAACTTGACAAGGGAAGAATCCACCCATGTCTAGTGTCGAGGAAAAGATAGTGGTAAATGATAACTACCTAGAGCAGCTCGTCACTATTGGAGGTGGTCTGTCTGCTGAGTGTAGATATGCGCTAATACATACCCTCCGAAAGAACGTTAACATCTTCGCATGGACTCCAGCAGACATGACGGGTATCCCTCGGGCTATAAGAAAGAATCCCCCCATAGTCAAGTGTCGAGGAAAAGTATAGTGTGTAAATGATAACTGACCTATAAGCACAAGGCTCGTCACTATAGGAGGTGGTCTGTCTTCTGATGAAGATATGCGCTAATACATAGAACCCTCCGAAAGGTAACGATAACATCTTTCGCATATAGGACACCATCAGACATGACGGGAATCCTTCCAGGCTGAAACGGGACCATAGCCAAGATCAATTATCCCCATAAAAATATGAACCAAAGGGATACATAAGAAGAGGTGAATCTTGGCCCCAGACGAAGGAATAAGTTTAAACGTAATGAAGTTAATGAATGGCTCAAGGCTGGTATCGTAAGGCGAGTGTGATACCCCTCATGGGTTGCCAATCCGGTGCTAGTCAAGAAGGTTGATGGAAGTTGGAGAATGTGCATCGACTTTAAAGACCTAAATAAGGCATGTCCAAAGGACCTATATCCTTTGCCAGAGATTGATTGGAAAATTGAGTCGTTGATGGGATTCCAATATAAGTGTTTCTTGGATGCTTATAAGGGATATCACCAAATACAGATGACAAAGAAGGATGAAGAGAAGACGGCTTTCCATACGGAAAAGAGAGTCTTTTGTTACACGGAGATGCCTTTTGGTCTGAAGAACGCGGGGGCGACAGACCAGAGGCTGGTCGACTCTTCCTTCAAAGAGCAGATAGGGGTAAACCTAGAAGCATATGTGGATGATATGGTGATTAAGAGTAGGACTGAACAAGACATCATAAAAGATATAGAAAAAACCTTCTCCACCCTCTGAAGGATAAACATGAAACTCAACCCGAAGAAATGTTCATTCGGTATGGAGGAGGGAAAGTTCTTGGGATACATAATTACTTCGGAAGGGATAAGGGCCAACACTAAAAAGCAAAGGCTATCATGGACATGCCCTTACCAAGAACTCTCAAGCAGATGTAGTCTCTAAGTGGAAAACTGGCAGCCCTTAATCTTTTTTTGTCTAAGTCAGCCGAACGATCCTTACCTTTTTTAGATACGTTGAAGAAATGTACTAACAAGAAAGACTTCAGATGGACATAGGCCGCCGAGGCAGCATTCGTAGAGATGAAGAAGTTGGTATCTGAGTTGCCAACTCTTACTACCCCAAAGAAAGGTGAGACCCTGATGATGTACTAGGCCGCAACGAATGAGGCGGTTAGCGCGGTGATCCTCACAAAAAGAGATGGGAGGCAAATGCCTATACACTATGTTAGTCGATCTTTGCAAGGGGGAGAAACAAACTATGCTCCGATGGAAAAACTTGCTCTGGCCCTAGTCCATACGGCCAGACGGTTAAGGAGGTATTTTCAAGCCCACCCGATCAAGGTCATTACTGACAGCCCAATCGGGCAAGTGTTGAACAACTCGGGAGTGTCGGGAAGGTTAGCAAAGTGGGTTGTTGAGTTAGGGGCTTATGGCATAACATATGTACCAAGGGTATCATTAAAGGGGCACGTCTTGGCAGACTTCCTAGCAGACACCTCAACAGAGATAAATGCTACGCCAGAGGTGGCTAGCACCCCCAGAATGGAAGACATCCTAGAGTCTTCAAATGCAAGAGAAAATCTTACTCCTGGCCTAAGGGCATGAAGACTATACACTGATTGAGCGTCAAACAATGGAGGGTCCGGAGATGGCCTCATCCTGATAGCTCAAGATGATGTGGAATACTCTTACGCGATTTGTTTGAATTTCTCTAACTCCAACAACGAGGCTGAGTATGAAGCTCTACTGGCTGGGCTACGGATAGCTACGAAGATGCAGGTGAAAGACATTCATGCTTTTGTGGACTCCAAACTAGTAGCTAGTCAGGTGGAGGGATCATATGAAGCTAAGGATGAGAGAATGATAAAAATACCGGGAAAAAGTCTTGGAACTAGCTGGTACATTCAACAGGTTTTGGATTACTCATATCCCTAGAGCAGAAAATAGGAAGGTCGACGCCCTTAGCAAGCTGGCAGCGGTTCAATTCGATCACTTGTCTAAAGAAGTACTAGTGGAGGTGCTAAACGATCACTCTATCAAAGCACAAGAGGTAAATATGGTGGTTGAAGAAGAAGGCCCGACTTGGATGACTCTGATTCGAAACTATCTAGAGAAAGGAGTCATGCCAAAAGACCTTGCTGACGCTAGAATTTTGATGGAAAAAATTGGGAACTATATAATGGAAGATGGAGTCCTGTATAGGAAGTCTTACCTGGTCCCATTGATGAGGTGCGTGGGTCCTTTACAAGCCAATTACGTTATTAGATAAGTACACATGGGCTCATGCGGAATGCACGATGGGCATAGACAGGTAATGGCTAAGGCCATGAATCTGGGATACTACTGGCCCTCTATGCATAAAGATGCCAGGGAACTGATCAGAGCATGTGATGACTAATAAGCACATGCATCTGTACCCAGACTCCCTAAGGCATACATGATCTCAGTAACATCAGCATGTCCATTTATGAAGTGGGGTATGGACATAGTGGGACCTCTCCCGGAGGGTCCAGGAAGGGTGAAGTATCCAATCGTGGCAACCGACTACTTTACCAAATGGATGGAGGTGAAACCATTAGCTACCATTACCGGTAAGCATGTGGTGAACTTCACTTAGGATAATATTGTCTACAGGTTTAGGATCCCAGCTACAATCATCACAGACAATGGAACTCGGTTTTTGAATGATCCTTTCAAGAAGTGGGCAGAAAAGCTAATCCCTAGTAGAATGAAGCAGTGGAAAGGGAAAACAGAAGCCTCTTAAGAGGAACTAAGACTAGACTGTAGAAGGAAGGATCAGCTTGGGCCGAGGAGGTGCCAAATGTGTTGTGGGCACATCGAACAATGAAGAAGACTAGCAATGGTGAAACACCTTCAGCTTAACCCATGGTACCGAAGCCGTCATCCCCGCAAAGATTGGCATGCCAACACACAAAACATCTAATGTGAATGAAAAATCTAATTATCAGAAGCTTCCTCTAAACTTGGACTTGCTGGACGAACAAAGAGAAATAACAGCTATAAGGGAGGTCAGGTACAAGCAATAGGTCGAGAAGTATTACAACAAAAAGGTGTGACATGTGCAGTTCAAAGTGGGAGAGTTTGTACTTAGGAAAAATGAAGCATCAAGAGCTGCTAACACATGCAAGCTAGGACCCACTTGGGAAGGACCTTACAAAGTTATCCAAACATTCCAAATTAGAGCTTATAAGCTAAGTAACATGGAAGGAGAAGAGATACCTGGGACCTGGCATGCTTGTAACCTTTGAAGGTGCTACATGTAAAGCACCAGAGTACCTTTATTCCTACTATGTATCCCTACCGAAGAAGAAATTTTCAAAGTATAGACTTGCTCCGGAGGGGACTTTAGATATTATTGATGTATTGTTTCTTCTAACATGATGTGAATGAAACAAAATTTTCTCATATTTTCTCTTAAGTCTATATGTTTAAAATTTTTATATCATAATGTGACTATACAACGACGGATGGCTCGCTACCTCCGTATGAATAGGGTGACTCCTACTAATGTGTCCCCAATGGTGAAATTGATGCCATTGGTGGTTGGGCTGAGCAACCTCTGCTAATTGAATCTACAGCAGAAATGAGGGGAACAAACACTTCTTTCTTTCACGCATAATAAATACTCTCCAGTGAATAGCTACATCGGATGGAGAAAGAAACATGATAATACTAATTTGAATGTTACATCAAAATATATACGATCACAAGCTGTACCGATAGGAAAGGGTAACACGGGCATATTGATTTAAGTTTAAACATTATCACAGGCATATGGGTATGTTAAAACTCCTACAAAATACAATAATGTCTAGTTTAACCCAGAAACTACTAAGGTAGGTTTGCCTCAAGTCCTAGCACACGAGCCACAGCCTGAAAGCTGTTGCGGTAAAACTAGACCATACTGGCTCAATAGGCTAAACCTACATAAGTCTAGACATTTGTCTGACAAATGGCAAAGTGTGTTACAACATATCATAAAATAAATAAACATACATTCATGGGATGAATAACATAAAAAGCACAAGTAACCACCAAGATAGAAAGTTAATAAGGTTACAATCACATCCAAAATATAAAGTTGTTTAGAAAGCACTTAAAGCCCGGAACACAAGGCCAGTTACATAAACAAAATAAAAATAACTGCAATACAAGGCTAACCTAAGCAGCTGAAAGACCTCTTTTTTCAACGGACTTCTTCTTCTTCTTCAAATGCTCTGGAGTGCTAGTATGATCAAAAGTCCCGGATGATGAAGTAGAGTGTCGAACATAGGTGTTAGCCCTCAAGGACGCAGTAGCAGAGGAAGTCTGGTGGGAAGATGTCACTCTGTCAGGCTAAGTCGAGCGATGTCTGGAAAAGAGGTCTGAGAATTTTGAGATACCTTGTCTAAGAAAAGGAAAGTAGTGTTAGGAAAAGCAGCAACGACTCTATCAAACTTCTCCTTGGCATCAGGAATGAAACCAGCAACCCTTTGAGATAATCCCCTAAATTCCTCATTGGTACGATCCATATGCAACCCACGCTCGACTCCAACACTAATGGCTGTATTCAACACGCCCACAAATGCCCGGTTAAACTCACCACTCTTAAGGAACCTTCGAACAAGTGGAGTGAAATCTGACTGAAAGAAGGAGGCAATGCTACCCTGTATCTCCTTAGCTTGCCTTTCACGATGCTCCAAATATGACTTAGTCCCTACAAGCTCTTCTTCAATCTTTGCCTTCTCCATGGCAAGAGTGTCCCTCTCATTCCTATACTTCCTATGTTTCTTATCCTAACTACTAAGCTTATGTTCAGTCGTCTGACACCTAGACTTAAGAACTCCCAACTCAGCCATTAACCTAGACACCTCCTTATTAGCACAGATGGTAGACTCATTTTGTTGTTTAAGGTCAGCACTTTGCCTCTTAATGGTCTGCGTCTGCTAAGCACATTGTTTCGAAAGACGCTCAACGTTCCTTAAGGAGTGCTCATAACGAGCATTCAACATGCTCCCATGAGTAATCAACTGACACTGTAACACACTCATACGATCATAAAACTCAACTAAAGAAAGCTCTCTCAATCGATGAGTCTCAGTTGGTGTAGGGAATTGATCAAGGGCAGTCCGGCAAACCTTAGGATCCTTATAAAGTTCTTTCTTTCGTAAACCAAGATTGACTCCATGAATTTCTTCCCAATCGTCTCTGGTGTAAGGAGGAGACTCACTTCCCGAGCCTTCGGCATAAGGTTAAGGAATGTAATAAGGCCCGGGGACAAAAGGATGAAGATATCTCTCAAGCACATCCTCAGTAGTATTACCAACTCGAGCCTCGTAATAGGGATCAACATCACCATCACTAGCAATCTCATCAATACCAGCATCAGCATCTAAGGGCTGAGTATTGGGAGCTGGTACATCACCCTAGACAGGAGGAGACGCATCCTCGCTAACACATGTATACAAAAGATAGAGAAAAGAAAAACACATAAGACAAAGACCTAGCATAATCAGAAACGGAAGTAAATAAAGAGACAGGCTTACCATGAGACGCGCGAAAGTTGGCTCGGGTAGCCCTCTTCCCGCCCCCAAACAGCTCAGCATGAGCTTTAACTTCCTTATCTGGAAGAAAAATGGGAGGATAAGTCACATCTAGTCTAATGCTCGGATCAAAAGTTTGAAGTGGGATAACATTTATATGCTCACCTTGGCTGACATTGTTGAGGTTCTCAATACCCTCCATAGCAAATTCCGAGCCATCATGCTGATCATCATCGTCAAGAATACCATCGTCAGTCTGCTCGACCTCATCCCCAGTTGCTTGTCCACTAGAACCTGCTCCAGACCCTTTCTTATTCGATCTGGTCTTCTTGGCCACATTGGTAGATATCTCCGGCCCAGTAGAGGCTTTTTGCTTGGCCGCGTGATTGGTCTTTGTGATTACCTTGCGACCAGGTCGGGTAACGGCAACTTCCTCTCAGGAAGCACGAGGGTTAGCAATACCCACTGGAGCAGGCGATGAGGTGTGGTCAGCAACTCTGCCCAAAATAGAAGTGTCTAGTCCATGTGGCTCCTCCCATACTGTGACTTTATCCAAGGAAGGCATATAAAGAAAGTCATAGATACTCATAACTGTAAAAAAGGGGGGGAAGAAATTCGTTAGGTATGGTTAGAAGAGCTAAATAACAACACTTAGAAAAATATAATGAACCCCCTACCGGTGTTGTCAGAACGTCTCAGCAGGGGATCACACATTGGGTTACGCCAAACTCTAATAAGCCCGGTCCAAACCAGAACCCCCTTCGGGATGTCGTGAAGTTTCACAATAGGAGCCTAGTTATTACAAAGAAGTGTTACTTAATCATTTATATTTTAGAATTGCAGTAATTATGGAGTAATTGGTGAAAGATAGCAAAAGGCACGCATTTTGGAGCATAAATAAAGAGTTTGAGAAAGTCTACTGATCTGACAGCAAATACGTCGTATTATTCTAGACCTATACGATGTATCTAAGACTATGACGAATCAAAAGACCATTGCTTGACTTTGAAGAATACACCGTATCCACATCAGTATAGACGCCGTATATTATACTTTGGTCAAATATCAAGAAAAGCACACTTTTAGCCAATACTCCGTACCCAAGAAGCTTGATACGCCGTACCCAAGATGTATAAAACACCGTACCCAAAGAGCCAATACGTCGTACCCAATGAGCCAATACGCCGTACCCAAGGAGCCAATACACCGTACCGGAGTAGCCCAATACGCCGTACCCAATAGGTCCGATACACCGTACCCAATAGGTTCGATACGCCGTATCCAGGATGTCCGATATGCCGTATCCATATCAGTTTAAGAAAATTCTAGAATATTTTATTCTTGGAGCCTACGCCAAGTCATCAAATATAATTAGAGGCATAATATCAACACGATCTAAGCAACTGATGACATAAGGAACATCGCTGCGGGAAGGGGATTCGGCTCTAGTTTCGACTATGGAGACATGACGTACAATTCATCACCAAAATGCGGTGTGAATTACCAAGTGGGAATCGCCAACCGAATCGATATTATTCTCACACCTTAAACACTTGTACGATTGAAAGTATCTCGCTAATCTTATCACCTTTCTCATTCAAAGGCTTGCTAGACCTTGCTTCGGAGCTTTTATTGATCAATCTACACTTTTTGGTTGCACCGGAAGGTTATTGCGGCTTAGTAGAGGCTCTTCGCTTGGCCGCTGCCTTTACCTTTGCACCCACTATGTGATCAGGACAAGTGGCAACAGTCTCTTCCGGAGTGGACACAAGGATGGCAGTAACTAGTGAGACGGGTGATGTAGAATGTGTAGTAACTCACTCTTGCATTGAACTTCCAAAACTATCGGCATTTTTGTGCTCTTTCGTTTCTAAACGAAACACTTGAATGATCAGACAAATTCTTAGAGTCTAGTACCAACTCTTTGGCAATATGTTAATACTAGACTGGGGGGACATGATGAGGTATGGTCTCCTCCGGATACTTTAGGAGAGACAATCACAATTAACTCCTAATATTCCAAAGACAAAACCACTCCATGCTGGAACGGTCCACTGGAATAGCTGGGGTGACGAAGGCCACCTCAGGTCCAGAGGCAATAACTAAGGAGCAGCAGTCTCCTCAGAAAGTAAGAAGCATCAGTCTCCTCAGGAGGTAAGGAACAACAGTCTCCTCAGGAGCTAAGGAGCAGCAGTCTCCTCAGGAGGTAAGGAGCAGCAGTCTCCTCAGGAGGTAAAGAGCAGCAGTCTCCTCAGGAAGTAAGGACCAACAGTCTCCTCAGGAGGTAAGGACTAGCGGTCTCCTCAGGAGGTAAGGACCAGCAGTCTCCTCAGGAGGTAAGGACCAACAGTCTCTTCAAGAGATAAGGAGCAATTGTCTTCATCGGAGCTAGTACACTGACGACTGACGTATGATGTACGAATGGCACAGACATCTGATCCACACCCAGTACTGGGAGCATGAAGACAACTTTGACCCTCGAAGATAAAGTCTGACACATGTCAGCGACTAACTTACTACCTCTAGAAGATAACTTAGCTTCCACAATACTCGTGTCTTGGAGCAACCAGGTAGGTATAATATATGAACTGTTCACACACACACACACACAAGGGGAGGTTTACACCCACACTTTCTTCTTTACTCTCCTCTTGTTCCCTAAGTTTTTTTTTTTTTTTCTCTCACTAAAACTTATACCAAGCATACACTTACTCTTACGCCTGAGTTTGGTCTTGGATTCAAAACCCGAGGCGAGCTAACGGTGTTCTGTCTTATTTCAGCCTAAGAGACGAAGGAGTAGCTGCAGGATCTCCTAAGGATCAGGGCTGAAGAGCATCTACGGAAATTTGCTCGAACATGGAGGATCAGAGAGTTCGTGAATAAGAGAAACATAAAGTATGTTTAGCGCATAGTGTTTTGAAACTTTTAGCGTTTATTGTCCAGGATGAAAAAATTGTTTGGCAACATGCGATGAAAAAGAAACCATTTAAATTTTAATTATCGTAAAACAAAACTATAACACTGATTTTACTTCAGTTTACACACAACAATTTAGTTACAGATATCCTACCACACAATTTTATAAACACAAACAATTAATAGCCTTGTGTTTTCCTTTTGCTTGTCTAGAGAGCTCTTCTGGTATTTTGTTGCTCATCGCTTTTGAGTTCCGTTTTTTCTTCAAGCGAGAGAGAAGCGCGGAATCTCTCTCTTATATATATAGTAGAGCAAAACATTTAAAAAAATTGTCGTTTTTATCGCTCTTCTTTCCCTTTCTCTTAGCCGAAGGTCTACCCGGAAGCAGTATTCTTACCCGCGGGTTTTTCCAAGGGTAAAGGTATGATCTGTCCACATTTCACCTCCCTCATACCATGCTCAGGCGGGATTGGGTATCGTTATTGTTGTTGTATTGTCAGACCGGGCGTTATGGCTACCACACCACACGCACAGACCCACCTTCACGCGTGAAGACCATAAAAGGTCTCTCACCACCCACAGTAGGCATTATTTTAGTGGTAGACACCGGTTAACGAAACACTCTATTTTTTGTTTGTGAGTGGATGAGAGCATCGTGAGTTTTTTTGTATTAAGTATTTAAGTGTGTGAGTTTGTTATAACAAGCATTTATTAGCTCATTAAGATAAAATTCGACTATTATGAAAAGTTGTGAACATGTGATAAATGAGTGAAAACAATATCGATACCGCATGTTACAGAGGGGTCCAAAACACAAAAGAGTGGTCCGAGTCTGCTCGAGGCATGAATTCGTCATAGTATTCTACTGTTCTTGGTACTTTGGGGTGAATAATTGATTCTTTTCGTCACTTACATTGATTTAATTATGTAGAGAAACAAAATCTAACATATATTATTGTGTGAAATATTTTCACATCCTCAAATAGTTGCTTAGAGCAATAGGTATGGTGAGAAGGTTTTCCTCCTCATTTGGGTCCCTTTAACACTCCCACTTTAAAATACCACTATCTCTTTCAACCTTCTCATTTGGACTCCACCCACACTCCCGTTTAGTTATAATATTAAATTTATACATTTTTATGTTTTGTCATTTTCTTCCTCACTTCCCCGACGAGAGCATAAATGAGGAGCAATGAGAAGCTACCTTGGTGTGGTGGCAAGCAAATGGCGAGTGGTGAGAAGGTGCCACGTAAGAAGTGGCGAGCTCACCTCCTCACCATACCTATTGCTCTTATAACTATAACATTTGTTTTCCTTCTTATTAAAAGAAAATTGAATGTACATATATCGAAAGAATGTTAGGAAAAAAATCAATTGTGTTCGTCTCAGCAAAAGAGATGATAAGAGACTACTTATTTCGGAGTATGTTGATTGTGTTTTAAGGGTAACAATTTCAGCCGGTTCATGTTAAAACAGATTAATTTGGCCTTTATAACAAGCAAAATATGTCTGTGTTTTCGAGTCAGAGTTAAGAAAGAAAATGAAAATGAAACAGAAGAAGTTGTGCTTTATTTAAGAAAGAAAAGAAAAGAAAATAGAAGGAAACTTAGTGTTATTTTGATGATTATTAAAGTAAAGTGTTTCCTTTATTTTTTTTTTAATGAAATAACTCAAAAGTAGCTTGCAGCAGAACCATATGTTTTAGTAAATTGAGAAGGTAATTTGGACACTTGTAAAAGTAACAACCTTATACTGTTTCTCTTGTCTCCTCTTATGACGAGGGCGCACGTTCGTAAAGTTAGGAGATTTGATGAGATAACGATGTACAAATAAGTGAATAAATCTCCCTCCAAAAAACGATCATGCATCAAATAAACAACACCCAATCTCAAGATTTGATCAGAACAGCAAAAGATCTCATCACCTATACAAAATTATACCCTTTACCCACAAAAGACTCGCCTTATATTCCTACCAACCAACTACATATGGGTATTCGGTTGAATCGCCTGATGCTACGTAAAAAAGAAAAACCTCCTCTATGAACAAAACAAAACGAGTTCAATTAAACTGGTTCCATCGTAATGTGACATTTCGTTCCAAACGCATAACTATAACAATGTCAAAACAACTTTTCCCATTCTATTGTTGATTCAAACATACCACACTTATATTATTCGAGGTAAAAAGGAAAATAAGCCAAGTGATATACCTGGGAAGGAAATACAACCCATTCAAATATAAATGGGTCAATTCAGGTTGTATCTTATCAATGAGTCAAGTTAGTAAAATAGAAAGAAAAAAAAAACACTTGGAACATAGCATTTAAAATCTTGAAATCTCCAAAACTTAAATTATTTAAATTAGAATACGCTGGTATCATATCTGATACAGTAGTAATTCGTATAATTAAATCAAAATGAACACAAAATGTTGAACGGGTCAACACAACCTGATGTGAATGTTAAACCCGTAACTTAAAGACTACCCTAGCCACATTTCTGTAACAGGAAACTTGTGCCGAGATTAAATATAATGAGCTGCAAAAAAGCATGCCTAAGATCTTACTAAAGCTTTTGTCTTGGACTTGGACTCGGCGAATCAACTGCCCATCTAGGAGGGATCATTTTGTAATCTTCCACTGGTTTCTCAGGTACCGCTTCAGCTTCATCGTTTTCCAATACATCCTTCGGGAATGCATTAGGGTTGGTCTGAATACACTTCTGCAATGCCACAAACGGCTGCACACAGTCTGAACCTTTCTCTTCTGCAGTACTCATTAGAAAACATTTAAAGGCATCTGTAAACTGGGGACCGCAGGGACCTTTTTTAAGATTTTGAATACAAGGGCATTCTAATGCTTTCTGAGCTTTCTCTTCTAAAGATGCGTTCTCATCCTCGTCGCCAAATGCAGTGGCTTCTGCAAGTAAGGACTCCATTGAAGGCGGAGACTTATCAGAAGATGCAGAAGATGTGTCCTCCCTTTTTGGATCTGATATAGGGGGATCAACGGCCTTGCTTTGATCTTGCCCCATTTTGTATTACTGTAAGAAAGAAAGAGAACTGGAAAATACATACATGTCAAAGTGATATCTATGCACGAACATGGTCAGCTTTTTTTTTTAGAAAGGCGAACATGGTCAGCTTTTGTTTGGTTATTATACAAAGTGTTGTTTTGATTCGTGTCTTAAGACTATAAAATCAATAATCCGTATTTAGCGTTTAGATAAATAATATCTGCTTTCAATTTTCTCATTATGGAGTTTCAAAATAATTAATGGCGGATAACCTGTTTGATACGTGCTGCAACAAGAGTGATTATCAAAGGATAAAAGCATATCTAATTATCCTTTCCTTTAACCTAACTGATGGACTTTTGCTCCCATCTCACAGCACGCGTCTCCTTTTTTTTAACAGTTACAAGTTGTCAAAAAGTCAAAGAGCTGATATTATTAAAATTTCAAACAGCAAAGACGCGTGCAGTTAATTGTCTGACTCTATCTATTCAATCACATAATCACTTTCAGAATGCCAATCCAAATATTCCCTTAGTTTATATAGACCGCCTTTCTCAAAAAATAAGTACACAAAGGAAGTATATACTAACATTCAGATGGAAAGTGTTCTAGTGCATGAGACTAGACAATTTATATAGCAAAAACTGTTAATATAATACTTTAAATTTTAAGCAATTAAATATTATCACTGAAGAAGCAGATAAACTTAAAGAGTAGAACCGCATTATAGAAAAGTAGCATTACTCCTAAGTCCTAACGACTGCATTAGTTTATATGAATGCATTCCCACTACCAGTCCTATTACACTGTTTCTACCCTTTACTCGCTCTTTCAGATCTGACATATTGTTTCTTTCTAACTCTTGTAAGAGAGAAGGCACAAATCTTAAGAGTATTGGTATCCTCGTATAAAAAAGTAAAGATATTGATAAAGGTCTGTTTTAAAAAGTTCATATCACAGGCATCCTTATTAGTCTCTCACTTTTCTAGGCACTTCAGATACTTCACCTTATTTTGTATGCACAAGACTACCAAGAGTAATATTGCATAAAACGAAAACTAAAGCCAAAATTGTCCAAAGTTCAAGTAGATAGCTAGTACACAAATTTCTCAAACGAATCATACGCACAAACATAATACTTCTACAAATAAGGTGAGCTAATTTGTATAAGTTAAGTGATCGAAAGAAAATGAAAATACCTAATCGGAAGGCTCGTAAATATGTGGTTTCCGCTTATGTTTTAGGAGCCCATTTTTTGCGACTATTTTAAAACCTCTCGGCTTATACAAACTTATTAGTCATAATAAGCCCACAAGTTCAAAATTAATGAAACATAAGCCAAAACCACATAAGCCTGAAAATAAGCTTAAACAAACAACCCCTAAATTGAATTCATTGGGGAAATATGATTAAAAAAACGAGGTTCCTCTAAAACAATATACAAATACACATCATAACATCTTAAAAAACAACTAACCTAACTTTCACCATTCGATAATTTGAATTAGTGATCAATAATGACATAGTAGTACCTACTACTCCTATAAACCGTTCCAAACAATTTGCAAATTTAAATCACCTATACCATCTATTGCAATAACATTATCTTGAAATGTGCGCTAGTCTTCTAACTATCATCACTAAAATATGAGAGGTCTCAAGGTGCAAACCACGCCAACCCTCCCAAAGGGAAGGGTTTTAGGGGGTGTTTGCTTCGGCTTTTATAGCCGGCTTACTTGGTTTTGGGCTTATGTTTCATAAGCCCACTTTTTGCGGCTTATTTTCAAACTTCTCTGCTTATTTAAGTTTATTATGACATAATGAACTTATATAAGCCGAAAAGTTTCAAAATAAGGCACAAAAAGTGAGCTTATGAAACATAAGCCCAAACTCAAATAAGCCATAAGCCGGCTATATAAGCTGAAACAAACACCCCCTTAGTCGGTGGGCTTAAACCACGTGGATTAGTCAGCAAAAATGTCAGAAAAATGTTGTTCACGACCTAATTAAAAATCATGTGGTAATTTAAAACGTAATAAAAATAACTTATATTTGTCATGCTGTAAAATTTAGGTGAGTTCAAATGTAAGTGATCGAAAGAGAATGAAAATACCTGTGAAAACAATATCTTTTAATTGAAATGTTGAATCATGTGATTGTGCTGGGGTTAGGGTTTTGCCGATTTTGTAACTCTGTTTTTGTTAAAGTGGGTGTTTGGATTGATTTTTCGTTTTATGTTAGCGAATGCTAACGTAACGGGAGGGGTATAGCGGAAAATAGTTATACTTGCGAAATCGTGATTTTGGTTTGACATTTGATGCAAAGCGTGTGTTTTTTGAAATTCAAAACGTGTGTATATTTTTTAAATTAATATATTGTGTTTCTTCAAAAAAATAAAATAATATATTGTGAGTTTTTGAAAAATTATAAAATTTAGAATTAATTAAGCTTAAAGTGTATTAAAGGCCACTTAAGATTAATTTAGACAAACTATATTAATTTTTTAGATATATCATTGCTCTTCAATAATAGCATTCACTCTTTATATGTAGTGTAGATATTGAACTTTTAAGCTGGCTGAATAGTCTCAAAATTGTCAAATTAAAATTACTACTACCTTAGAGCATCACTATCGTGGTTTGAGAATAGCTCTAAAAAATTTTAAAAAGGTCTAAAAAAATTTACATCATAGTGAACAATTATTTCAAGTCTAAGTGGCATAAAAAGGTTTAGCATTTTGAAGAGGTTTAAAAATTAATGACATTGCATTAAATAACAAGTTTATAAACCATCAAAAGCTTTATCTATAGTGGAATGATGTTTATAATATGAAAAGCTTTAAAAATTAATGACATTGCATGAGGTGTCAACTTTATAAACCTTTTAATATATTTATCATAGTGGATGCCCTTACAATAAATTAACTCAAGAGTAAACTGCAAAATACATCCATGTGGTTTGCACTTTCTCACACAATACATCCCTGTCAGAAATTTTTAGCACTTTTAGCAAACGTTAGACATAATACATCTCTGAGGACGAACGATGCAAATATTTTTTCGTTATCTTCTGACGAAGGATGTATATTGCACTGCAAACCACATGGATGTATTTTGCAAATATTTAATTTTTTATTTTATTATTATTATTTTATTTTATTTTATTTTATTTATTTTTATTTTTTAATTTTATTATTATTATTAAAATTTGCCCTTTTTAATTTATTTTTTTATTATTTATAGTATTTTTTTATTTTTTTATCTGTTTGTTACTTTTTTTTCGTTTTTGTCTGTTTTTGTCCGACGTTATAATACGTGTTGGTACGTTTTTGTACGTAGAAAAACGAAATGTATCAAAAAGTATGAAACGTATTAAAACGTACGAAAACGTACAAAACGGAAAAAACATAAAAAAAACAATGTATAAAAACGTATTAAAACGTGTGTTTTTTCGTTTTTGTACGTTTTACCTTTTTTTACATTGTTTTTTCGTTTTGTACGTTTTCGTACATTTTAATACGTTTTTATACTTTTTGATACATTTCGTTTTTCTACGTTTTTGTACGGATGAAAACGTAAGAAACGTAAAAACGGTTAAAAACTGATAATAAATACAGATGAAAACGTACAAAAGCGGACAAATCAGAAAAAACGTACAAAAACGGATAAAAAAACTTATAAAACCGTACCAAAACGTATAAACACGTACAAAATCGTATAAAAATTTACCAAAACATATTTAAACTGATAAAAGCGGATGAAAGCATATGAAAACGTAAAAAACGTCGAAGAAAAACGGATAAAAACAAAAAAAAAGTACCAAACAGATAAAATAAAATAAAAAATAATATTAATAATATAAAAAAATAAAAAAAGGGCCAAAAAATAAAAAAACTGACAGGGTCCTCGCCTTTAACGCAAACTGGGTTGGCTGATTTTGTACCCGGTCGTGCGGTGATGAACGCGACACATCGTAAAGGCGTCAAGGATGAGGCAAAATGCGTAGATATTGGATATAGTTTTCTACCATTTTCATTTTCTTCGCTTGGGGAATTAGAGAAGGATGCGGTGGCCTTGCTGAAGCGGATCCGAAAGTTCTCTGTGACTCAAGACATTAGGGCACGGACTGCTGTGCATATTTTTAATAGGATTAGCTTTGTTATTGTTAAAGGAGTGAAACTACTATTAACATCTAGTAGAAACCCAAGAGAAAAGACTTTAGGACGACCTCATCAAAAATCATCTCTCAGGCGCGGTTAGCCGAATACAATATATAACTTAATACGGAACTTCCATAAAAGAACCACCATGCTACGTAAAAACGCCTTCTAAAACCGTTTAATTCCTTTAGCAAGACGAAGAGAGAGACCAAATGGTCCAATCATATAAGAGAATGAAGTCTACAAATCCTACTCCCTACCATCTTGCAATTTTTGAAAAAGTTGACGCGCACATTACAAGAGAAGAAAAAGATGCGAGCTAGATTTATACCGGTAATTGACATAATCGGAAAAAGGATAGATGGGGAGGTCTAATACCTCTGAAGGGACAAATTGAGATTCTGGTTGGGAGAATATCGACAAACTTCGAAGCCAAAATATTTAACTCTTTATAGGATCGCATGCATCAATATCGTGTCGTGTACCAACCGAAGAATGCATGGTATCACTCATATAATTACGAGCGAGTTAACGAAAACTCTCTGAAGAGCAATGGGACCAAAAACCATTGTCATTACTATTTGAATGCATCACAGCTCAATGCAACTTTATCCACAAGAAGAAGTATATTGTTCTTCTTCTATACTCTCCTCTAGGCACGTCCGCCGATCAAGACTTGTCCAAAGAACTGTCATTAAGCTTAGCATGAAACATCTACACCTTTGTATCACCATTCAGTGTATATAGAGAGGAAAACTAAGTATGAGGTGTGCATCAAGCCTAACATCTACCAAAAAATAAGTATGTTGTCTCCATTACACACTTTTTTCTTAACTAAGGATAAGAAATTAATATACCCTTTTAGATGAAGTGCTGCAACTTCTTTAATATTGATTAGACCAAGGGAATTTCGATTTATAGTACCAGGAGAATGCAATGCATTCCATGTCACCGTAACATGGCTTTAAATAACCTAGACCACAAAGCAGAATCGTGCGATAAAATCTACAAATCCATTTGAAAAGGAGAGCTCGAATTGACGGCAAAAAATAGAGCAACAAGACCCTCCTTTATGCTCGAAGTAATACCTAATTCACCCATAAATAATTAAAATTATAACCATTAAAGATAATTTCCAATCATTTTTTTCAGCACCATTGAAAGAAGTTCGACGATAATTGGATTCCAATTTGTTAAGAACTCCAATAGGGACTTTATAGATCGGCATATGATAAAGAGTCATGGAGCTTAGAACCGATTTAATAAGCGTTAGGCGTCCACCAATAGATAAATATTTAAGTTTCCACTTCGAAAGCGAACGGAAATTGTTTGTCTCAATGTTTTCTTCCCAGGAACTGCGACGATAGTTCTATAGTCACCCCTATTTTAAACCCCTAATTTGGTAAAAGGGCTTAGATAAATTTGTGCATCCAATGAAGTTAGCTGCCGAATACCTCCCTCGCGATAACGGCTCATAATACCCATGAGTTTTAATTTATGGATGTTGATCTATGACGACCCGAATACCAGAAGAACACTTTAGCATATTAACAATGGTATTAAGATTAAATTTTTCCCATCTTACAATGAACACCGCGTCATCCGCTTAGAACAAATGAGACAAAGTAAGGAATTATCAATACGGGAATTCCTTTTAAAAAAAAACCCAGCATTTATTAATTTGTGCTAAAAGAGAAATGTAATAAGACTTTCCATAACCAAGATGAAAAGAAGAGGGGCTAAAGAGGGCACCTTGCTTAAGTCCTTTAACTGAATTTAAATTCGCAGGAGTCGGACTACCATTAACAAGAATAGTCCCCTAAGCTGAATTAAACACCCCTTTAATCCAACCTCTCCATTTAGAACCAAAAACATATATTTTCCAAGAGAGGTCGTCTAAAAAATCCCACCTTACTCGAACCGAAGGCCATGTCAAAGTCTACCCTTGAATATCTTTGCTTAGTCTTCTTGGCTTTAGTCTACACGACTTAAAGTTCTTAATATTAAAAGGGCATCGAGAATTGTCTATTAAGAGAGACAAAGGGAAGATTGTACATCGCTAAACAAGATTCCGACTCATATCAAACTCAACCGATTAGCCAAAATCTTAGAAACAATTTTGTAAATACAACCAATCAAACTAATGGGACGAAAATCCTTTACCAACTTAGCGTCTTGCTTCTTGGGAATAAGAGTAATAAAAGAAGCATTGCAACCTGGGGGGAAAGAGCTAGAGTAAAAAAATTCCTCCACAGCTTTCACCACGTCTTTATCAGATAACATACCAATATCTACGAATGAAATCAAAGGTAAAACCATCAGGACCTGGGGATTTATTGGTTCAACTCAATCTCCATATATCTCTCTTGACTTCATCATAAGAAAACATTTTCTGTTCCAGTTTCCTCACCTGCTCCGAAAGTTAAGTCCGAGCGCGTTTGTGTAGTCGCAAGGTCGAACTTATTCAGCACTGGGTGGTTCGAAACAATAAACGATTAGAAAAGTGTTTAAAGAATTCATTCTTCACATTAGCAGGGTCATCAATCCAATCCCCATCAATAAGGACTCCACGGATAGCAAGTTGAGATCTCTTTTTATTGAGAATTCCGTGAAAATATTTAGAATTTTCATCACCCTCAATCGACCAACGGATACTTTCGCTTTTTGGTGCAAGTCAATGAGATCATAAACCGACTGTTAATCCTCTAAAGGTCTTTTAAAAGCACAGTTCTTTCATGCACAATGAGGTTTCATACCAGAACCTTGAGTCAATCATATTTGTATCCAGCTTCACAAGACGTTTCATAAAATGCTTGACTGATGTTTCTCGCGTTTATTTCATTGATTTTTATCATAGACTTGAAGCTTGGGAACTTTTTCTTCAATAGAACTCTAGCATTCTTATCATTAAATCAACGAATTATTCCATGAACTTTCATACCGATTTTATAAAACATGCTTTAGAGAACCATGGAGTTGGATAATCCTAACGAGTCGGACTTAATCAGACAACCACTCCACGCATAAGAATAGGTCTATGATCGGAGAGATGTCCTTGCAGATATTAGCTAGATAAGGATGGGAAAATCGAACACAGACCTTCAGATACAAGAAAGCGGTCTAGTTTACTCATTTTCGCGGCGGATTTGTGCGCCCAAGTGAACGAATAACCCTCTAGAGGAAGATCAACAAGATTCGCAGAGGCAATAAAATGATTGAAGACTATTGGCATCCTAATCGCATTTATACATCAGTTGCCGCATACCTCTCTTGCTCCGTACGAACTTCATTCACAGTCTCCTAAAATGACACATTCTCCTTCTCATGTGCCCCTTCGATCTAGACGAACCTATTATACTCCTACAGAAGCCTTCTTATCAGAGCTTCTGCGCGGGAGCCATAAACGGAAACAATAAGAAGTTTAGTAGCCGTAGGAAACCACACGTACCTCGAATTGCCACAAAAGAATCCGAGATAGGGACACTTATCTTTAACGAACATGTTTAGATTCTCCAAACACATATGTACCACCAGAGATTACCGAAAGAGTACTATATGCAAAATCAAAAGCAAAATTTTAGACCTACGCAAGGATTTAACTGTAAAAGGCCAATATTCTCCATTTTTAGTTCTGAATGATACAAAAATTGACCTTATGTTTCACATATTAATATCCTGAATCCACCATTTCCTTAGCCGATTGGCCAATACCTTGAATGTATTTAAAGAAAGACAATTCATCTTAAAAAGGAGATTCCTTGATCACAATAATGGCTTCCTCATGTTCCTGATAACAATCCTTCCATGTTGTACCCCATGTTTGTCCGATGTGTCCACCACACTCTCCATGCATTCAAAAATGAACCTCATGTTTTAATTCTTCCAATATACTAGTATTCACATCTCTTTGATGATGCCATTCCTTGTTAGATTGAAAATCTCCTTAGTTTATGTTACTGTCATTCCTTGGATTAAAGCACTTTGGAATTAGCAAGAAGCGGATCCGAAGTTCTCTGTGACCTATACCAGCCCCCTGCAGTAAAAGATGTAGGTTCCGAGAGTAGGAAGACTAGCCCGATGGTCGGCGATCAAGGCAATTAGGGCACGGAATGTGTGCTATATTTTTAATAGGATGTGAGCTTTGTTATTGCGCTAAAGGAGTGCGTGCTCGAAATAATATCTGCGAGCGTTCTCCCACTGTAACGCTTTTTGCTAAAATATCCTATTTTCTATAATAATATTATTATTATTAAAAATAATAATAATAATAATAATAATTTTAAAAATAAAATTAAAAAACCCAAAATAATAATAAAAAATTAAAATAAAATAAAAAGAAAATATTTGCAAAATATATCCCTGTGGTTTTCTCACACAATACATCCCTCGCCAGAAGATAACGGAAAAATATTTGCATCGTTCGTCCTCATGGATGTATTATGTCTAACGGTTGCCTAATAAAAGATGTAAACTGCCAAAAGTTTATGACAAGGATGTATCGTGTGAGAAAGTGCAAACCACAGGGACGTATTTTGCAGTTTACTCTTAACTGAATAATCAATTAGTTATTACGCTATAAATCAGTTTATTAAAAGCTTATTGTAATATAAATGATTTGTAATTAAATATTTTTTTTCACAAGGTTTAGTTACTTTCATTTTCCTTATAACGAGGTTTGCAACTCGCGCTTTTTCGCGAAACGTGAAGGACTACTTTAAAACGGACTGATAACCCGAAAGACTATTTTCATAAATTGTTTATAAATTTCTTTTCGGAAATAGCTCATGCGTTATCGTTCTGTTGCAAAGTTAGTCATTAAGGACTAACTTCGCAACAGACCGGTAACCCCAAAGACAATTTTCGTACAATGTGTTTTTATTATTTTATTTGCTTTGGAAAATGTGTTTGACAAGTTCAAAGACTGTTTTTCTTTATATATGTTAGTAATTAATATAATGTTTTTTTAGTTATTAAAAATATATTATTTTATAGAAAATAAATTTACTGTACTATTGTTGATATATAAATATTATATCACATGTAGGGGTGTTAATTGGGTCGGGTTTTAGAAGACTAAAAACTAACCCGCAATTGGACCTTATACGGAATCAAGTCTATCGGATTCGGGTCTATCGAGTTACGAGTTATCGGGTTAAGTATATCGGATTATCGAGTTGCTTGGTAAAGAAACATGGTTTACGTATATGAAATATTTGACCATTAAACAAGTCACTAGACGGGTGTTTATTCGCCTTATGAAACATAAGCCCATTTGGGCTTATATATTATAAGCCCCAATTTTCTGACTTATTTTGAGACTTAAGGGCTTATATAAGCCTCCAAGTCTCAAAATAAGCCAGAAAATTTGAACTTATATTTTATAAGCCATTTCGGCTTATATTTTATAAGCCCCAATTTTCTGGCTTATTTTGAGACTTATGGGCTTATATAAGTTTATCCCACATGTATTAAAATAAGCCGAAAAATTAAGGCTTATGAAATATAAGCTCAAATGGGCTTATGTTTCATAAGCCGAAACAAACACCCTCTAGATATCATGCGACAATCATTAATTGGAAACAAGAAGTTTCACTTAACGTTTATAAAGTATGATATTAGTCACTTCGCATAACATCATCCAAATGAAGAAAAATCACAGTTTGGAGGTCTTAAATAATAATTGCTGATGAGCTGCTTCCAAAGCAAATAAAGGACACATTGATGTCTTGAACTGTCTTTTTTTTTTGTTTCGTTTAAAGTTTTGGTCACATCATTTAAAGGAACTGAGGTGATGAAGCTACTTAATTTCCTTTTCTCAAAATGTCAATCTCTTCCTGGAAATTTTTTTACTTTGTTTACATGTGTCAAATAAACTATATTTTACTATCATTTAAAGGAACTTATATGTTGGTTTTTTCGTTGGTTTGCTTCATCAACTAAGTATAAGACATAATATAATCAAAAGGGCACAGATCATCAATTAAGTTTATGAAACTGATTCTTACAATAGGTGTCTTGTTGGGTCGAGCCTTAAAGATTTGTTAATGAATAATGACTTTTGTTAAAAAAAATAAAGATTTGTTAATATGTTATTATATCTTATCGGGTTTATCGGGTTGACCCGATAACTTGATAAGAAACTAACAAACACACTAACCTGACCCTATTAAGATATTGGGTTGACCCGATAAACTAAGTTGGACCCGAATCAACCTGACCCTATAAGGTCTTATCGGGTTCGAGTCGGGCCAATCCATTTGACACTTATAACCACATGTGATATATCAAGCGTGCTTGAATATAGGGTTAATACACAAACAGGGTACTAAAGTTTTCAAAAAATTTGGCTTAAGTAACTAGAGTTTTATTTTGTTCATTTGAGTTACCCATGTTCATGGGTTGGTTAATTAGGTTACCTAATATTTGTATAAGTTACATTCATATTACTCCGTAGAAGGGTTACCGAGTGATAACTGTTGTCACATGGACCGCACACTTTTTCAAGATTTTTTAACAAATAAATTTCTACCTATATATTTCTACCTATATATGGGGCAAGGCATGAAATATTTCAAGATGACTAGACATAGTGACATGACAACTTAATGCTGACTGGAAATGATGACTCAAAGGGCATAATGGGAACAAATTTATGACTAGGCAATCACAGTGTAAAACATGAGGGTATTTTAGACATTTTTTACCATTCATTAATAGCCCTGCTACAATTTCCGCTTTCATTCATTCTTTCGTTACAGAATTGAGCCGATGTCTCTGACTCGATCAATAATATGCTGTAACTCATTTCCAAAATTACTCACTATCAAATTCAAAACCCTGAATGGAACTTCACAATTACTCAATCAATCGAACCCTCAAATTATACCGCCCCTTAATCTCATCAAAATTGCAATTTTAATTTTAAATCAATTTTTTTTTTTTGCAACCACCACCACGAGATGGATGATGACGATGATGATTGGAATTAGGGTTTGATGATACAATTAAATCTACAATCTTTACCCAGGTTTGTTTGTTTTTGAATGTGATTTTCGCTAATCTTGTTTATATGATTTTCTATTCATGTATGTTTGAATTTCAATTCAAGTTCTAATTACTATATTTTTTTTTGAACGGCAAATTGAAATTATTAAAAAAACTAGCAAGAAGCTAGAAAATTACAAGGATATGGATTTAGGACATTTCATCCAGGAAATCCAATCAATATTGTTTTTACATCTATTGGAACACCAAGTAAAAGAGTACGAAACAATATCATCAAAAAGAAGCTCCATACGCGGATGAGAAGATCCAAAAAGCACTTGGTTGCGGAATTTCCAAATCATCCACCACATAACATAAAAGACCCCTTCTAGCATTTCCTTTTGTTTGGTTCTTTAGAAAACCGAGTAGTTTGAACCAAGCGATATCAATTCTTATATAACAAGAAAAATCTAGAAGTATCAATTGTCCCACCATCGTTCAAATTTACCGCCATAAAGTCCGGCTAAATTACAACTAGTATAAAAATTCGAAGCATGAATTCTCCAGGCTAAAACCACAATTTGGGCAATAATAGAAGAATTCACTCCCACGAAGTGAAAGGTAAGTCCGTTGTGGAGCTATCCAAACAAACTTTCCACGCTAAAATATTTACCTTTATTGGAACCACTTTCACCCATCTAGTAACGTCACCAACAAAAGGTAAAAGAATATCATCAATAAATGTTCTAGCCGAGTGAACAGAAAACTCACCAGAAGATCCAAGAAGCCATGCCACGATCCATGGAAGAGAGATAAAGATATAGAGCCCAGACAAAGTTCAACTAGATGGTGAACGCTGCTCTTCTTCCACCCCTCCGAGCGGGGGTTTCTACGAAAAGAAGCAACAAACGAAGCATCAATGAGTTTTATCTGCAACCGGTGAATTACCTTTTTGAGCGAACAACGCATATAAACGAGGAAAAGATTTGCTAAGGGGGACATCATTAATCCAACAATCTTCCCAAAAGAGAGTGTTCGCACCGTTTCCCACTTTCTTTTTTAAAAGCGCAAGAAGGTTAATACCTTTTTGCGGACAAAGAATTGAGCTCTTTCAAGATACAATTCCAAGGGGATAAACTGGAAACCGAACCTGTGTGAACAAAAGGAGAATGATTGCCATATAAAACAGCAATAAGACGATGCCAAAGGGATGCATCCTGCGAAAGAAATCTCCAAACCTACTTAAATAATAAGGATCTATTAAGCGCAAAGAAGGTTGACACCCCTAGCCCTCCTTTATTGTTTAGACATCCAAATTTTTTTTCCACTAATCAAAGAGAATCTATTTTCATTTTATAATCGGCACCAATAAAAACATTATTCTGCGAAGGATTCCAAGTCACGAAGAACACCCAAGAGTAGCCTTATAAAGCGACCATATGCTTACAGAGGCAAGGACGTAAGGACAGACTTGATTAACGAAAGACGTCCACAAAAAAAAAGAGAAGATGTGCAACGTAAAGAGTCTTAATTTTCCATTTTGATAATCTTTTAGAAACTTTACCAGATTATCTCATCCCAACCTTTCTCCTAAAGGAGACACCCAACCTGACACCAAGATAAGAGTAACGGAGTGAAAAAGAATAACACCCATAATGTTTTAGCTGCGCAAGAACTTCCATCAATTAGAAGACCAATGCCCATGAGGTTTTACTCTTAAAAATATTTGATTTGAAGACCCAAGCCAAAAAGAAGCATTTGATCCCATACGAACTATGGTAAGGATGTTGTGCTCCATCCCATTTCCAATGAAGACTGCGTCATCAGCATAGAAAAGATGGAGATAATGTCAACGAATCATCAAATTCGGGATACCTTAAAAAGATCAGGCAATTATGATATATTGAAAGAAAGATGCAACTTTTCATAACTAAGATTAACAAATAGAGGAGGATATAAGAGTCCCATACTTCAAACCCTTGTGAAACTTAAATTAAGCCTCGACTACCAATAACAAGAATAGATCCCATAGCCGACAAAAGACATCCTTGGAATCCATCCCTCTCCATTAATGCCAAACCCCAAAGTATTCTTAAAATTAATGTCTAAGTAGTCCCATCACGACAGAACAAAAAGCCTTTTCAAAATCCACGTTTAAAATCATGGCTTTCGATATAAGAGCTTTGCACCAAGAAATAAGCTCATTATAAGATAAAGGAACGTCAATAATTTGACGGTTGGATACAAAAGCAGACTGAACATCACAATAAGCTTCAGATATTACCATCTTAAGACGATTAGCCAAAATCTTAGAAACGTTCCTTAAAAACACCAATGATAACTAATTGGCCTGTAATCTTTAACAAACAACCTGCATCATGTTTCATTAGGATTAGAGCAATGCGAAGGATGAATTACATCCAGGAGGGAAACTTACTGAGATGAAAAACTCACGGTATCGCATTAACAAAATCATGCTTAAGAAAAGTCCCAAAAATTACGAATAAATCAAAATGAGAAACCGTCCGTACCATTAGCGGATTTATTGGTTCCGCAATCCAAACCGCTTTCTTGATCTCAACAACGTAACGATATACACTCCAAGTCATACCACCTGCTCAGAAGAAAGCTTTTTGAACAAATTACAATCAATATCAATACAAGGACCAGATAGGAACTTTCAAATCGATTGGCAAAGTCATGAGACATTCGTTTTAACCTGCAAGTTTCGTTAATCCAAACTCCATCCTATGAGAACACCACGAATAGCGAGTTGCGATCTTTTCCTTATATAATTATCCCATGAAAATATTTGGAATTTCATCGCCTTCAATGGCCCATCTCACCTTTGCTTTCTGAGCCAAGTCTAAAGAGTGACTTTTGTTAAAATTATAAAGCTCCTTTAAGAGAGAAATCCTTTCAGTGACTAACTCCTCGTTGCTAAGCCCATTATCGAATAACTTGTCAAGATCAGACAACCGAGCTTTGATAGAAAAGCAAGTATCATTAGAGCATTTTATATCATCTTTACACCACTCTTTTATTAAATCTTTAAGTGCCGAAGCTTTTTTTCTTTAAAAAATAATCATAATTAGAATCATTATAACTTGAATACCTCCATGTGAATCCTTAATGAGTTATCAAAACCATTTCTTGGTGAAACCAAGATTGATAGACACGAAAAGGGGATGGCCCATAAATCAGTAACAACTTCGCGCAAAATGATTGGTCTGTGATCGGAAAGATGCCTGTCAAGACAAATAGCTGACAGAGAAGAAATTTCAAATAAACCTTCAAAAAAAAAAACCTAACCCAATTTACTCATTTTCTTGGCCGATTTGATATCCCAAGAAACGAAAAACCTTAAGGGAGGGACAAAAGCCCAGCAGTAATGATGAATGATTAAAAGCATTGGCGGCCGTATTCATGAAAAATCGTCCCAAACCCTTCTTGTTTTGATCTAGACATCATTGAAATCGACTAAAATACGCTTCTCCATCCCATGTATCAGATAATTTTGAGTAAGTTATAGTTCCCAAAGAGATTTCTTCTCAGAAGATATCTTGTGGAGCATAAAAAGAAACAAACATATACCTAAATGTATCAGTAAAAGCCCAATACAGAACCGCCACAAAAATCAGAAATGGTGGCATTATCTTTATCAAAGCTAATAGGATCCCACACACATAGATTTCGTCTGAAAGACCAACAGAAGAACAACTAAATAAAAGACTAAAAAAGAATTACCCACATAAATCATTGATAGAAAAACAGATTAATGCTCTCCAACTTTTGTTTCTATAATAGCAACAAAGTTATCTTATTGCTTAGTGATTAACTCCCGAACCCACCGTTTCTTGGCTGATTTGTGCCAAGGACCTTGAAAGTTTTAAGACATAACACCATTTAAAGACCATGAATCTCCATGAGATTCTACAAAAATATCCCCCCCTCTAATTTTTACTGCATCCGCATTGTTGTATCCACATTTTGTCCGACTTCAACAAGTTTTCAATAACAACCATAGATTGATCCTCCAATTTTTAAGGCTAAAGGATCGGTTAAACACCACTAAAATTTTGAATCCCCCTATATTAGGAAGAAAAAACAGAATGTGCCAGCATAGTAACACTAACACCAACATTTACCTCTTGAGATGAAACCGAGAGGGTAGAAGGATCGCTATCCCTGACCGCCACCTTATTATCTAGCTTATATATGAATTGATTGTAAAAACCTAAAAGGAACTTCTTATATCTTATCTTGAGGAGGTTCTTGTTCATTAATGAACGTTTTTGATATTCGTCATTCATGAAGCTAGACTCTGAAAATGATCATACGCATCCCCATAGAACTTGAAATATGGATTTTCGTCTCAAACGAATCGTCATCAGAGAGTATGTATTCACAAAATTCATCGACTATTTTCTGGAGACCATGGTTTTTCTATTTCACTAAGTTCGAATCCCACTAAACATTCTTTAACAATGATTATGGTACGATCATTGATAATAGTACTAACCTTGGAAGTCACACAAACTTTTTTTGTTAGGCAACGAACTATCCTCTACCAACTCGAACAGAGATCAAAGTACCCCAAGGAACACAATTTTGGGAGAGCGCTTTGTTGTTCCAAGCACACTTAGGGAGTCCTTCTATAAGCAATCCAAACAGTCTGATATCGCTCACAAAAGAATTATTAGCATTACCAAGTTCATTGAACCAATTCAATACACATCAATGAATATCAATTTTTTCTTGGAAGCACCAAGATTTGGATTTGGATCAGGTACCATAGCCCACCAAGATAAGAATCTTTAATGTACATCAATCCCTCATCGTTAAAGGATGACAGAAAGTTTAGATAAGGCGTTAATATCTAAATTTTCCCAATAGCAACACAATAGAGTATCAAATATGCCATGATAAGCAATCATCATCAAGAGCAATAGCAGGTGAGGAATCATTGAAAACTATTAAAGATGACCAATTATTAGGCATGGTACGATTTCAACACAGAAGCAAACTAATTATCAGGTTTCCTTATTCCCATCGTTGGCCTAACAATAGGCTCCTTGACAACCCACCTAAATGTCTATCATCACTCTTCGAATTACGAATGTTACCTGCCATTCAAAGGTGGCCTGCCAAATGTTCTATATTTGCTTTTTAACTTTAAACGACCAACCCATACCGTACATAAATTACCCACCAAAACTTTTCACATTAGAAACAATGATAAATTTTACAAATCCACAATCTTTTACCTTCCTTTGAACTCTTCATTGGAATGAAATAAATCAACAACATGTCCATACTTATTACATAGCATGAAACAGATCCTTGGCCCGAAGAATGTCTCTGGAAGATTAGACACTTAATCGAAATCGTAGATCTTAGCTACGTCGTCATTCAAAAGATCTATAACCATGTTCTTCCTCGAAACTAACATGCCAATCACGATACCCATGGATAAACAATAGGTAGATGAGTTTCTTTGGATTTAAGAATCTTGTTTATTTGAGTCGAGGCGAAAAGGAAACAGAAAAGGTAGATCAATATTGGGTTTAATTGAAAAGAGATTAAAGATGAAGGGAAAACAAACAGATCTAAACCTTAAATCCCAAAGATGAAAGATCGCCTAACACTCTCGGATATGTTGCATAAACAATGAATGATTGATCCCAATTTCAGGGGTTATAACGAATTCAAACACTAAGGATAAAAGGAGATTGATAATGAAGAATAGAGATGGTAGCTAGGGTTTCTAAGAGAGAGAAAGACATACTTGATTTATTACCGATTGAATCATTGATCCAGTGAACTACCTACTCAATCGGATCAACCAAAATACCAAGTTTTAAATCATTGATATTATGACTTGAGAGAAATGAATTTCAAAATATAGAAAATGTCTCTAATGCAACATCAGTTTTAGGTACTTTGTTTGTGACTTGATACTATGACCCTTTAACAATAACATATGACCACACATCCTCAAGTGTTTCAATTTGTGTGCTATTTGGTTTGTTATTTTTGAGTTTTGACTCATTTAATTGTACGTTTGTATGCTGTTTCAATTCTGGAGATGGTTTAAGTTCTGCTGCTCCATTGGTTGTCTTGTGTCAAGTAACCTGTAAATTAAGTCCAGCCTTTAGAATATGTGTTTTGTTAAGGATTTTATTTGAGGTATTTGAATTTTTGTCTTGCATGTTTAAATAGTACTCATGTGAAACCAATCATAAAACTAGTCATTGAGAATGCTTTATATTTTGTAGTAGCTGGTTGTAAGTGGCTTTTGACTGATATTGTTGACCCATTGTAGCGTTACATGGTCATAAGCAATGTGTTTAACAAAGTTGATTCATTAGGCTGTTTTTTGTTGGAACAGGTAATCTTGGGACATGAACCAACTAGAACAGAGTCGTTTCGAGCCTGCTTTTTCTAATGAAGGAATTACAATTCAAGATGTTATTGGCACAACTGTTGCATCGCCTTGTTGGTGTCGGTTTATGATAAAATCTTTTTTAACTTGTGACATGTTACATAAAACTAAATTTATTTAGATCAAACGTTAACTTTTTTAAATATGGGTTGTTTATATGCACGTCGTGCGTGACGATGATGCATGATGACCACGGCAAGCTCATTCTAGTTTCCTTTCGATTTATTGTTGTTGAATTACCATGTAATTGAGAACAAAGTGCTTCCACTTTCCTTATTGTTCCATGATAGATCAAGACACTACTTTTTTGTTATCTATTTGGTTAGAAACTTCTTTGGTAATGTTTTATTTTTTTATTTATTGATGATATTCACTTTTGTTACAAATTTTAGTGTGGTAACTGTTTTGGAATTTTTTTTTTTTAATACAGCTAAATCTATTTCTTGAACATGAAGTGTTTTATATGTTATTTAAACAGGTTTACAGGACAATAGGTATTATATATGAACTCATCTTACGACACAAAATTTGGTCTAAAAAAGCACCTCTTTTTTGGGACTCTTTCATTGGTACTCATATAGGAGTTTATGCACTATGACTTTGTCATATTAAAATACCTTTTACGACTCATGAATGCGTCCTAAAATATAAGAGAAGGGTGAGCATATTTTGGATAACACTCCAAAAACATCTTATTTTATTGTCTATTAGGACGTCATTATGGTCGTATAAAACATGTTATGGGACTAAAGAATTAGTTTCATAATGTTTGTGTTTTTTAGGACTTCAATAAGTGTTCTAAATATGTATTACAACCCTCACATAGAGGACAGATTTATATTGGTCCTGTTAGGTTAAAGGTCCTATAAATGCATTTTATAGGACACTAATCGGCGTCCTAAAAGCCCCTTTTTTCTTGTAGTGATACATATATAAATATATATATATATATATATACATATATACACATATATATACATATATATATATATATATATATACATATATATATACATATATATATACATATATATATACATATATATCTATATAAGTCGTTGCGCCATTATAATGTTTTGTGATTGTGTACCAGTTGTAATATGTTTTTGGGTCGTGTATAGCATGTTTTGTGGTTGTGATACAGATTTAGATTTTGGTAGATTTAGGATCCGGTGACGTGTCGCGGGGAAAGTGGTACATGTCATCGGGGAATGTATCTCCCCAGTCAACAAAGTGAACTGGGTAAATACTTTCCCCGGAGACATATCTCCGGGAAAACATTTTATTAAATTTAATAATTAATTAATTAATTAGTTAATGGGAAAACTTTTCCCCGTGGACATGTCGTCGGGGAAAAGTTTTGCCGAACTACACTTTTCGTTGGCTCAAAATGGTGTGGGGCCCACAACGTCGTTGGGGAATCACATACCGTCGAGACTTCCCCGACAATGGATTTTCGACGTCATGTCCTCGGCGACATGTCCTCGACAAAAGTACCAAAATGTCACCGGGGAAAGGGTCGAATGTTGTAGTGGTATGGCTATGCTTAGTTTTTTTATTAGATTGGTATGTCAATCTTTTGTGGTTTGGTCAAAAGCACTAGTGGTGTGTGTGTCTGTACAAGTTCATTCGGTGTTATACCATATTACCTGAACCTCATTGTTTGTGCTATATATATTTTACCATGGTAAAAAACCCTTTACCCAAAAAACTTGCTAATCAATTAGCCTAAATTTGCTCCACATTCCTTCTTGGATGATAGTTAAGCTTATTAATGAGAATATGACAACCCACCATATACTAACAAGTAGGGGTTGCAATTCGGACTGGTTCGGGTTGACAGGTTGGTGAGTCAGAATATCCTAACTCAAACCTAACCATTTTAAATAATTGGGTCAATTATGTCAACCTAACCTATTTACACATAACCCCAATTTGACCCATTTAACACGTATATATGCTTGGGTTGGCATGTTAAATAGGTCACACGGGTTGAATAGGTTAAACGGGTTTGGTGTTGACTCATTTAACCCATTTAATATACAAAAGTTGAGACATTACACGGGTTAAACGGGTTTGTGGGACACATTTAAACCGTTTAACTTGTATAAATAATTTTTGATTTAAGAAAAAAAATGTTAAATGGGTTGACGGTTCGACCCGCTTGATTTATTTCCAACCCAATCATGACCTATTTAATAAACGGATTAGATGGTTCGACTCAAAATTTATTTAAACTCCCCCTGAATAGTCGTATTTTCAATAGTCGAATATGTTGTCTAGTAAACTATATCATTTCACAATCACAAACATAGACTAAGAATGATTCTAGAGAGAGAAAGTAAGAAAGTAGAGAGAGAAAGAAGTTTAGAGCATAGGAAGAGGATGGTGGATTCAATATGCAAACCAAATGAACCAACACCCTCTCCACATGAGGAGTGGGGTATATATAGGCTTACGTAGACCTAAGTGACGCCTAGTGTAAAATAGGATGGGTCGGGCTTGGCATTGGTTGGGCTTTTGGCCCACAACGTATACAATATTAGCTTAAACCTCGAGCCTGAGTCCATGACTAATTTATTAAATTCATTACAAAGTTTCTAAGACATAAAGAACCGACCTTATCTATAATGACCGTGACTTTCTTGTAGACCTTAAATATTTTAAGGCTAACAATCTCTCCCAAAGGAGCGGTCATTAAAATTACAAAATCTTTGAGCTCTTGTAGTCTTCATGTTTGTCTTGAACTTTGTTATAGTAGACTTATTCCTTCATGCTTTGTGATCTTTGATCTTGATCCTTTCTCTTTTGACTTTGAGTTCTGAGATCTTTAAATCTTTCATCATCACTTTCCGACCAACATTCTCATACATGTCTTGAAAGGAGGTGAGATCCATAAAGAACATGGTCATCTTAAAGAACAAATGGGTGAATCGTAACCACTTATTTTTTCATCATAATAAAAAAACCCACTTTCCACCTTTTTCTTAAAACTCAAATATTTAGCAAACGATAAATCGTTAAACGACCAAAAATACACCATCGCGACGAGTATTTTTTTATCTTTCTATAGAGGGGCACTTTTATATACTTTTGACGAACTAATTTTTTTTTTTTCAATCACGTCTGACAAAATCACATGTGATTTTAAGAAATCACATGTGATTGTGATACAAATCACATGTGATTTTTTCAGACGTGATTGAAAAAAAATGGGAAAAAAAGATCGTCGAAAGTATCGCGACGAGTATTTTTTTTATCTTTTTATAAAGGGGCACTTCTATATACTTTCGACGACTTTTTTTTCGATTTTTTTTCAGTAACATCTGAAAAAATCACACGTGATTTAATGAAATCACATGTGATTTGTATCACAAATCACATGCGATTTTTTCAGACGTGATTGAAAAAAAATCGGGAAAAAAGTTCGTCGAAAGTATCGCGACGAGTATTTTTTTTATCTTTCTATAGAGTGCACTTCTATATACTTTCGACGAACTTTTTTTCCGAATTTTTTTTTCACTCACGTCTGAAAAAATCACATGTGATTTGTATCACAATCACATGTGATTTCTTAAAATCACATGTGATTTTGTCAGACGTGATTGAAAAAAAAAAAAAAAGTTCGTCAAAAGTATATAAAAGTGCCCCTCTATAGAAAGATAAAAAAATACTCGTCGCGATGGTGTATTTTTGGTCTTTAACGATTTATCGTTTGCTAGATATTTGAGTTTTAAGAAAAAAGGTGGAAAATGGGTTTTTTTATTATGATGAAAAAATGAGTGGTTATGATTCACCCATTTGTTCTTTAAGATGACCATGTTCTTTATGGATCTCACCTCATGAAATTAATCATAAAAAAATTATTCCCCTTATAAAAGATTTAAATTTTTAAATTCAGCGGCTACGCACACGTCAAGCTGATTGTCTCGTTTTGATGAAGTTGATTGTCACGTTTTACTGTTTTTATGTTCCTTTTAAGGTTTTGTAGGTGTAAACATAGGTTAAGCTGGTAATTTATCCACATTTAGGGTGTTTTGAATTTCAATGTAGATCATGTGTCAATATCTGGCAACCTTGAAATGTAATCTCAAAAGGTATGTGTGGTA
>BQNB010032867.1:40769-52819 GCA_026074375.1 Tanacetum coccineum
CAACCCACCCGCAGTAACTGAGTTTATGGGTAATACATGGGAAACATTTTGGCCGGAGTATATTACCCACATATTACACACAAGATTTATAACATGGGTAATTTTGTAGGTAAAATCATGGGAAATTTGAGCCTAGATTTGGTAAAATGTTTTCTTTCTAAAGTGTGGGGGTAGTTAACAGGTAATTTGCGGGTAAATACCCATGAATAAGCATTTGTGGGTATTCGACATGATTCTTGTAGTGTAACTATTTTGTGTACGTGTTATGTCAATACTTGATGTAAAATATATAAATGGATCGGGTTTCAAGTATATTTTCATTGATATAATTTTTTATTCAAGTATTGTATAACAAAATAAAATATATTTAAGGTAAAAGTTGAACCAAAAAGTCAAACTCGGCACTTATTTTAGATCAGACGCATTAGTAATTATTTATGTATTGTGTTATGTCAATAGCAAATATTTTAACGTGAGACAAATATCTCGTATATAACTTTTCGCTTGTAACCAATATAACATTCTTCTAATTCTTCTTATTAATATAATAATAATAATCGGGGTATTATATGCGTCTATTGTAGTGTTTGTACCTTTTGGTATATAATAAGCATAGTATTTGTATATTATCTATGAATTATGAATGACAATGAATTCAATTCACACAGTTTTGTAAAACCAAAAGTAAACACTTGAATCGTAAAGAAGAAGGGCAAAATTGGTGGAACTGTGACTTCATGAGAGTTTAGAAAGTTTTTTTCTCACATCGGTGGAAGTTGCAACTAATATTGGCTATATATATATAAAAGCATAAACTTAGTTTTTTAACGTTAAAATGTGTTTAAGTCCTTGCGTTATTATCAATATCGGATTCTCTAAACGGATCGGAATAGATATTGACACAAGAGCTAAAATACATTTCGATCTTACTTTTTTAGTTGAGCTATGATTAACTAAAAAATCTCTTACTTTGTTGTCCTTTACTCAATGTTAATAATATGACAACTTGTTTATGTAAAGGAACACAAGACGCTAACCGAGCAATTAAGCAACATGACTTAGATTCAAAAAGTGACCGAACTTTGTTTAACGTTTTTCACACAACCCTGTTAGTAAAACTTTTACCACGCAACAAGGTTCGTGTAATGTAGCATCCCTATAATCAAATATCATAGAAATGGGCTGCTCAAGTTGCAAATAGATTGATCAGATGGACTAGTAGCAGCTAGCTTCAAGGATAATAAGTACTCTCAAGATTGCCATTTATACGATGATACTACAGTGTACCAAGTCACCTATTTAACATGTTATATAAACCAAGTAATATCATTATATTGCAGGTAAATTAGTCATGTGAATTAAATTAAATTGAAAATTGAAATAAAAGTCATGTGAATTGTATTATGCGAATAGTAGATCATGATAATAACATTACCTATCAGTTGATAATGTACATTCATAATATTAAAGTATATGTGTTATCTTAACTTTTGTAATGTTATATTGGATGGTTGTAATATTCGTTCAATATAATGAAATTCTCATTTTAATAGTTTCGGCTTTCAAGAACTTCTACAAAACATTCTCATTTTAGAAGGTGGGTATTACGAATAGTATTACAATAACTTACCTATCTCTCCTATATATTCTTCTTATGGTGATATGATACATGAATACACTCATACTCATTCATGCATAATGAGACGTCTCTCTTTCGCTGTACTAGTAGTTTTAGTGATAAATACTCTGAATTCATGTGATGCTGCTTGTCATCTAACAAAAGGGTTCGGTATACATATCTTGACAGAAATCACTTACGATAATGTCATGGTTCATTGTAAATCAAAAGATAATGATCTCGGAGTTCATACACTTAATTTCACAAATCTTGAATATGGTTGGTCGTTTTGCGAGAATATATTCTATAGCACTCTCTATAACTGTCATTTTTGGAGGTCCATGACCGAACAATCATTCAATGTGTTCAATCGCACCATGTATAAGGCGTGCGACCAAGGTTTTCCGGACGCAAATATATGTCATTGGGGAATCAAGCAGGATGGATTCTACTTCTTTGATTTCCATAATCAAGTGTGGCTTAAACAGTACGATTGGAAATATAAGTAAAAAATATTAGAAATACTGTGAAATTTGAAAAATGAATAGCAAACAATATTAATTATTACAGTACATTTCTTTTTACCCTTGATTAGTTTATAGCCTTTGAGAGATATTAGTCGATGCCCATTATATTTTTGTTGCATTTTTATGATGTTTTGATTTTGAATAAAATGATAACTAAATACTCGAGCATTATAAAACTTGAATGGTGAATATAACTTTCTTATAAACTCACTTAACTTATCACATTAAAATGCTATAAACATTGTTATTATATTCTCGTTAACTAGAAACGATCACCAAAATGCCAGAGTTAAGCCGTATACACGTAAGCTATATACTCGCTTTCTCCGAGTAACAACTTGATCTGTTTGTGGTTTGTATTCTCCATAACTAACATAAAGTGCTAGTTTCCAACAACTAAATATTATATGTCACAAAATTACGAGTAATAAATTAATACTCCCTCCATCCCACGAAAAATGTTCATCTTACTATTTATATTTGTCTAAATAAAAAATGTTCAATTTTTATTTATGAAACTTTATTACGATTGATCTATTTTACCTATATAATCAAACTTGCATTAATTACTCGTTTTTACTTATATAATAAAATAAAAGTAACGTTATCTTTTCAGAAACTAAGGAAGTATTGTATAACTTTTTACAAGTAGAGATGCAACAAAACAATACATACATATGATTACATGTTATAAACGATATTTCAAAAAATTGAACAAGATGACTCAGTTATAAAGGTAGATAGTATTGTTGCTTATTTATGTGCAAGATCCAATAATAAATTAAATATAAGTTTTTTTTGTTTCACATTTACTACAGAATAGTTGACTTCAAAAATACATTGATTTCTATGTAACCATTAATCTCAACTCTCAAGTTCTCAACTCATTTTCCAACCAAACCATTTCTCTTATGGCAAAACTTCTAACTCTATTCATTTTACCTCGTCTATGTAACCCAAGCAAACGTCGTTGCTTATGAAAAAATCAGTTGTATTTTGAAGCGACAATACACCGTTCATATTAAAGTTGACGTGAACAATCTTCTGATGTACTAACAAAGTATACAAACTTATTGAAGTCAACTTGAACTTGAACTATATATGTATGTTTATTTTGGTATACTAGTGTCACACAGTAGTGCCCAAGAAAAAATTAGTTTAAGGCCTCTTAGAGGTAACCTAGCCCATCATAGTCAGGTTACATTATATAAGTATAAGAAAGAACAATTTTTATTTCTAACCTAACATCTCCTCTATTAGGCTTGCTCCTAACAATAAGAAGCTTTTGGAAGGTGTTTTTTATGTGGCATGGTGGTCCATATGGGTGTTTCGGAATCGTCTCCTTTTTGATGATAAGGCTCCTGCTCGGTCGATGATCGTTGATGATATTATGTCGTTGTCTTTTCTTTGGTGTAAAAATAGATGTAAATGGGCTTTATCTTGGGAGGCTTGGCTTAAAAACCCTCATTTAATCTCTTTGTAATGTTTTCTTTGTTCTAGCTCCTTGCTAGTTAATAAAATTTCGCCGTTCAAAAAAAAAGACAACACTCTCTCCAAAAGTATATAGTTTTAACGTATCAAGTTTATATTTATTAAGGTTAAAGTTGTAAAAAAATATAAATCAACACAAAATAAACCCACTAAAAATGTAAAAAACAAAAAAAAATATAAAAATATATCAAAAATGGATGTTGAATTAAAGAGGACAAAATTTTTAAAAATGTTTTGAAAACCGGGTCTCTAATCGACTCGGTCGAGTCACCGGGTTACTGGTTCAACCGGTTCGACCGCCGAGTCAACCCGGTTTTTAAAAAAATAAAAAATAATATGATTTCCAACGATACACAAAATGTATATATATATATAAATCATGAATATCTTATATTGAGCCTAAAAACGATTTATTAACAAATATAACATGTAACAAATAAAATTACGTAGAAATATATATAAAAAACTTGCTTTATTTGTAAAAAAACATGAAAATAGCATAACCCGGTTGGGTCACAAGAACCAGGTTGACCGTGTCACCTTAAACCCGGTGAGTCTAACCGGGTTTCGAAAATATAAAACCCTGTTTAATTTGACCAGTTATTTCGGCCGGAACCGGTTCAACCGGTTGACCCCACCGGGTCGAACCGGGTTTCGAAACATTCGTATAGAGATTAGTGAACAGTGATATGGCCTCAATTGTATCTTCTTTTTTTCTTTGATTTGTTTTTGTTATGTTACGAGATAATGAAATATATAACTAGTTGATAACATTTACATTAGTTTGGATATTAAGGGCCTACAAAAGACTCATATATTTTTTCTTTATTTGTGATGAAGGTTGTTAGACGAGTATGCTTCTTTTTGAAGCTGTGACCTTTGTTTGTGGAACGTCTATCTTATTAAGGCTTGATTTGGAAGGTATGAGCTACCTTCAAAACAACATGAATGACAAATTAACAATTTTATAAAACAATCAACAATAAGCTCGTGAATCTTAATTCAGGAACAATAATCTCTCAAATACAATAAGCTAATGTGTTGTAACTCTATTATCTAAATGATAATCAAATCAAAGTTACCCCAGCTAATCTGTTGTAACTCTATTATCTAAATGATAATAGTTCTTTTAAAATATGAATCAATAACAGTATCAGGTTGAATAAAGAGATCAACCAAGAACAATGATCAAAAGAGAGACTGGACTATTTAGAGAGAAAGAAGCAGAGATGAATTAGGGTTATAATACCCTTCCTTGAGCTTTTATAGCAGCTTGAGAATGAGAGATTGACACAACCAACTTTTAGGCTCTCTGCAACTTAGGCCCAAAGCTATCAAAAGCATAAACACTACAAATCACAAATGACAAAAATATATATATCAAGAATAAGACTAGTTATCTCAACACCAACCCTTAGTATTACTTAGACGATGGAGTTTCGGGTTTAAAAAGGGGTATTACTTAGCCTTGATGACAAAGCCCCTGTAGCTCCGTTTGTGGTAAATGGTGTCGGGTTTAAAAAGGGGTATTACTTAGCCGATGGAGTTTACACACAATGGGCGACTTTCGGCAAATCTTTCATGGTTGCAAATGACGCGAAACATATTTACTTTAAAAAGCGTCAAGAAAGTGCACGAAAGGATGTCGAGCGTGCTTTTGGTGTTCTCCAAGGACGTTGGGGAATAATACAACAACCGGCCCGTCGATACCATATCAACAGCATACGTAGAATCATGTATTCTTTCATCATATTGCATAACATGATTTTAGAAGACCAAAAAATAACGGTTACTGACTGGAACGATATGTATGCTAATCAGTCAAGAAATATGCAACGTACATGGGTTGAAAGATGTGAAACACACCATCGAAAAACTAAAGAATTACAAGACCGAGAAACGCATATTAGTCTTCAACATAATCTTATGGAGCATATTTGGCATGAAGTTGGACACAAAGACGAAGATGAAGACTTTTATTCGTCGAGGCGTATGTTTTTTTATGTATTTTTTTTTTGTATGTTTTAAATTTTCGAATGTTTTTTTAAGTATTGTAATGTGTAATATTGTTAATGAATGAAATGTTTTAGTTTGTTTAGAGGGTGTTATGAAAAATAAAAAGATGGGTCCTAAAAAGTGATGTTAATGGTGTTATGATTACATGGGTATTTTGAGGTGTTGGTGTTATAATGTTAAAGCTGATGTGACGCTGATGTGTCAGTGTTAATGGTGTTATGGTACCAAATGCTCTTAGATGGTTGTAATATTCATTTAATATAATGAAATTCTCATTATAATAGTTTCGGCTTTCAAGAGCTTCTACAAAACATTATCACAAAAAGAAAAGCGAGTGTAATTAGGGAGCTTCCTCACGTGTGGCATAAAGTGTTGGTGATTTTGCGTCACCAATATGATTTAAGTGTAATGGATTGACTTGGTTGACCAATGTGTAATCATGATAAATGTTCAACAAGTCGGGGGTTGTGCGGAGTGCACACTTGTATGGCGTTATTATGATTATCATTCGGGGCGAAGCCCCGTATGACGGGGGTCCGGGGGCAGCGCCCCTGGTAGCAGGGTCCAAGGGGCGGCAGCCCCTGGCAGCAGTGTTATGTTAAAAAATGCACTTGGAAATAAAATTCCCGGATATGGACTTGTTTTTTTGGCCCCTTTTATTTAACCGATTTGACAGTTAGTAACTGCTATGCAGTTATAACCGAAAAATCAGTTTTGTTGGTTAATAATCATCACAATTTCTGGTTCTGTTTTTTCATAACATCAAAAACACATTTTCATTTCATAATCTGAGTTTTATCCGATTTAAGATTTCGATAGAACCATCGAAATACTTCAATCTGAAAGTGTTTACACGACTCTCAGATTTCTGTGATCATTTTTTTAAACAACATAAAGGTGGGTATTAAGAATAGTATCACAATAACTTACCTATCTCTCCTGTATATTCTTCGTGTGGTGATATGATATATGAATACAATCATACTCATACATGCATAATGAGACATCTCTCTTTCCTCAAACCGGTTTCAACCCGAACCGGTCCGAGAGCCTACACAAAAATTTTAAATTTTGAATCTTCAGCTTTTAACACGTGGGGGACCCGTTTTCTGACTTTCTTAGCTGTAATGTTTGTTATTTACCACTTTGAATGATTATAAATTCATGTATTGTGTTGTAGTTCAAATCACACAACTTACAATACAATCCTAAGAAGAAAAAAAACTATCCAAAGCAAAACCAAATTTCCTTCACTGGCAAGTGAATCCGATCCGCCTCTCAACTGCCACGGTGTTGGTTCAATTCAGTGCACCGACAATTCGTGTAAATCATAGCATACCACTCGAAACCCTCAGATTTGGAAAGACTTCAACCTTTGCATAATGATTGACAACTCGCAAAAAGCTCAATGCAAGCATTGCTTTCATTTCTTATCGGTCGGTTCCAACACGACGTTGAGGAATCATATAAGTCATTCGCATTGTGAAGCAAAGAAGGCACTGCAGAACCAGAATCCGGAAGCGGGGCAAACGTCTATGGCTCGAGATGAGAGTGTTTTCAGGTACGATCTGGATTATCTTCGTGAACAATTCGCGGGGTTGATGATTCAACAAGGGTTACCGTTCAAACAACGTGACCAACGAGCAAACAATACGAGGTGTTCCTAGAACACTATGCATCCAAGATACACACTCATGTAAGTCGCTTACTCTCAAAGTGATGCCAATGAAACTATGGTTTGCGGTAAACAAGAAATAATTGTAGTTTTGGTTAACATAAAGGTCTTGTTCAACCTAACAACGGATGTATGGTCTGCTCCTCATGGGGTGCCTGTTCTATACTTGTGTGGTACCGGCCATTTGATTGAACCCGATACTTGGAAAAGATGAAGCGGGTCATTTCCATTCGAAGTGTTTTCGTCTCCTCCTCCGGGTGGGAGCCTTGTTTAAAATGTTGACAAAAGTCTCTTACCTTTAATTGGAAGGATATCTGTTTTGTCAATTTCATTGGATAATGCTAGCAACAAACAACATCCGCCATGGATGACTAAAATTAAAATACGAGCCACCAAAGAGGGTAGTTTTTTTCATAATGTGTGGTTGACACATCATACTTGGTTGGCTAAGCTGGTTTAGAGTCACCGCGATTGATTGCAATAAGTGAGTCTTTTAAAACATGTTATAAGTTCTTTTCAAAGCAAGTGCAAGAACCCGACTACGCTATGTTAAAAAATTTGTTAGATGAGAGAACCCTGTTACGACCTCAAATTGGGACGTTCCAACACGATGGAACTCCACCTATCATATGTTCCTAAATGGTTTGAAACAACAAAATACTTTGGCGTATTTTCATGAATATGTGTAATTATTTTCCGGGTGAAAATTGGGTTATTATTCAATCTTTAACCCAATTACTTGAAGTGTGAACTCTGTCAACATATAATTTTATGGGGGTTTATACCCAACATCTCCATGGTACTTCAACAGATTTTCTTCATGAGTACGGTTATTAAGCGATTATGAAACTTGAGGGGTGTATATTGTCAAAAGTTGATTAAACCAATGAAGAAATATCTTCGAAATTATTTTCAACTACAATGCCACCGACTAATTACTTGTGCAAACAGTTTTTAATCCAGTTTGAATGTAAACGGGGTAGACTTTCTTATCGAGTCGATAAGTACTGATTGTAGTTTTTTGTCGATACTTTTGCATTAAGTCAAAAAGTTTATTTTAATGACTCTTTAGGAGGTTTGTATATTTCTTTATTATGCAAGATATGGCTAACCCAACTCCAATCATTCAAAACAAGTGGTGGGCTACTCATTCGAAGGCGAGTGGCGAATAAGTATAGACGTTTTGTTAAACGGTTTAAAAAGCACATACAAAAAAAGGAAGGACTGATCCTTCGATGTCTAGCGATTATGAGCGATATGTCAGATTTGGATTTTGTCAACACAACTCATCCCATGGTTTGCAAGTTTTGATGTCTTAGGTTTTTGGAAAGAAAAGGAAACAATGTTTCCCGTTCTATCTCGCATGGTCATGGATATAATAAGTGTGCAAGCTTCTTCGGTAGCTTCTGAATCCGCATTTTCAACAAGTGGGAGGGTGTTGTCAATCCGAAGAACAAGACTCACTCCGGCGTCTTTAGAGATGTGCATGTGTTTGAAGGATCACTTGGACGCTAAAGAGCGTAAACAAGACAAATGCCCTCTTAAAATACCCTTAGACTTTAAAGAAGATGTCTTGGATGATGAGGTGCAACGAAATGAAGCCATTCTACTATCCGATGAAGATATTGCACTAGATGCTAGCAGCGAAGGCACTCTGTCTCCGGGAGGACCACGGTTTGATTATATGATGAGCAGCGAAGAAGCCGAAGATGATTACTTTATATTTTCGATTGTATGTTGTATTTTTAATTCGATTGCATTTATGTTTTTCTTGTTGTATTTTAAATTTCCTTATCAAGGCTTGCATTGTGTTGTATTTTTCCTCCAATGTATTTCGTTTTGGATGGTTATTAAGGTTTTTTCTATTAAATAAAATTTGATTGTTTATTCCCGTTTATAGCGTTACAAAATCACGAAAAAACAAAAAAAACGGTCAAAACCGGTTAGGTGGTTAACCGGTCATGAAACCGCGTTCCAAATCGGTGTGATGGTTCGACAGAACCGCACCAAACGGTTTCAAACCGGTTTCGGTTTCTTCCAAACCGGTTTCGACTGGTTCGTTGACCGAAACAGGTTCCTGTTTGACTGAAACCGAACCGAACTGGTTAACCGGTTTGCGCACGTCTACTTATTACATTTTTTTACTCGTGATTAATTTTTAGCATTTGCAAGATTTTAGTCGATGCCCGTTAATTATATTTATGTTGTATCTATGATGTTACGTTTTCATAAAACCTGGATGGAAGTATAAATAAGGATGGATGGTGAATACAGTTTTCTTATAAACTAAATTATATTATCACTTTAGAATGCTATAAACATGGGTTAATACACAAATATGTTACTAAAGTTTGCCAAAATGTTCATCTACGTTACTAAAGTTTTTTTCGTTACAAATAGGTTACTCAAGTATAAAAAGTATAAGGATTTATTTTTTGGGTTACTGAACCTTTACAAAGAGGCTTATTATTTGGCTTATTTACCCTTCAAAAAATTCACCTACATACATGAGTAAACTTGAGTAACCTTTTTGTAATTAAAAAAACTTTAGTAACTTAGGTGAACATTTGGGCAAACTTTAGTAACATTTTTGTGTATTAACCCCTATAAACATAGTTGTTATATTCTCGATAACTAGAAACGGTAGCATAGTTATCAAGGTTATAAATAGCGTGAAGCGTGGCGTAGCGGCATAGCCAAGCCTCAAGCTTTAGCGTGAGGCGTTGCGTCATAGCGTTTTTAAGGCGTGACTCAAGGCGGCAAAAAATATTTATAGAGTGGTCAATATTAGTTAGCTACTAGGCTTAAAATTGAGTAACGGAGTTACTAAGCCCGAATCTCATACAACCCAAAGCATAAATACTTGTAAATAAGCTCAAATCCATGAAATTTTTTAAAGCTTCAAAAAAAATCACGCTATAAGGCGCTATAGCCCGCTTTATGGCGCCTTATTGCACGCCACGCCTCAAGATGACGCCTTGACCTGTTTCGTAACGTGGAGGCCACGCCTCGCGCTATGACGCCGCTATAGCGCGCTATTTAGAACCATGATAGTTATGTCCTATACAGGTCAGCTACATACTCGCTTTCCCCGAGCACTCACAGAACTCCTATTCCAATCAAACCATTTATCTCTTGGCAAAACTTTTAACTCTAATTCATTTTAGCAATCAACCTAGCTTATGCAACACGAGCAAACGTCTTTGCTAATGAAAAAAGTGGTTGTGTTATGACGCCACACACCGTTCATATTAAAGTTGACGTGAACAATCTTCGGTTGCGTTGCCAGTCAAAAGACAACGATCTTGGTAATGTTGGTAGGAATGCAGGAGAAGCATTTGACATTAAGTTATGCTGAAACCTATGGAAAACGATGCTATACTTTTGTCAATTCTACTTGGATCCAAGCAATGCATGTTTGAGGTTTTTCGATGTAGAATAAAAGCGATCCTGATTATTGGTTTATGAATGAACACGAGTCGAAAGACGGTTGTTTTTGGCCGGTAAAAGAAGGTGGTTTTTACACGACTCGAATAAACATTAGTATGCTACCATCTTTAATTATGTATCAATCTTTTTATGTTCAAGGCAGTTTCATCCTATTTACATAATCAAACATATGTCAACTATATTTTTGGTTTGTTTGATAAAGAGTCAATCGAGTCGAGTATCTAAAGAACGAGTATATACGAAACATGTAAATATAGAATATTGCTCGGTCGACACAACTTTGATTTAAGTCATTTAACCAACGTCGTAAAATTGTGAACCTAAGGACCAGTATGCACCAAAACAAATTTAGTCTAAAATACAATGAAGATGCGCATTATGTAGATGAAAGTCGTCTATCAAAAAAGCAATGTTTTGAAACCCGGTTCGACGTGGCCGGTTCAACCAGTTGTACCGGTTTCGGTCGAAAAACCGCGTCAAATTACCAAGTTTTATATTTTCGAAACCAGGTTAGACTCACCGGGTTTGAGGTGACCCGGGTCAACCCGGTTCTCGAGACCCGGCGAGTTTTGGTTTTTTCATTTTTTTTTGCAAATAATGTAAGTTAATTATATATATTTACAACATAATTTTATTTTTACGTATTATATATGTTAGTAAATGATTTTTAGGCTTGATATATGGAGTATTCATAATGTATACATATATTTTTTGTTGTATTATTGCAAATATTGTTATTATTATTATTATTATTATTGAAAACCGAATTGACCCGGTAGTCTAAACGGTTGGACCGGTAACCCGGTGACTTGACCGGATCGATTTCGAGACCTGATTTTAAAAAATTGCAAAAAAGAAAGATAAAACCGTAGATGAAGTAAGATATAAAAGTTAAATAATTTTATTGTCTATCAAATACTAATGTGATAGTGAGTAGTAGCTCAAAACAACCTAGCCCACATAATAAATTCTAACCTAATATAAGTAGTACCAGAAATCACAATCCTTGATCACTACCGTCCAATGCCTTCGTACGGATTCAACTAAAAGAGAAACCAAGGGCCCCGATGAAACCAAAACAAACACATACTCTCTCCGTCCCATTTTTATTGTCTATGTTTCCTTTTTGGGATGTCCCAATTTAATTGTCCACTAAGTTTGATCAAGTTTACTTTATCATCCTTGTTTGAAACTACCGATCAAAAATAAAAGCCCCCATGACGATTTTTCAAATCCTTGCTTATTCAATCGTTGATCATATTCCTGTTTGATC
>BQNB010032868.1:0-52818 GCA_026074375.1 Tanacetum coccineum
TTTCAGCTAGTCTTTAAGTTGGACCTTTTTCTTCATTTTGCGGCTCCTTACTTGGTGCGGTGTATGGTCCATCCTTCATCCTTTTTGCGGAAGATATCAAGGTAGACACTGGATACTCCCTCAACAGTTTAGGCCCAAGAGTCGCGTTCAAGTGTGTTGTCCCTAATCGAGTATTTGATCACCTAGAATTTGTCCACTCTACATATTCCTTCGTTTGGTTGGTTTAATTTTTCGGAGTGTGGTGCGTTATTTGGGATGAATTTTTTAGAACCGCAATTGCACTTTATATGGTCGCTCTTATTATTCTACTCTATAGAATTTTGGTATGGATCGACAGACGGATTTATGTCTTGGTTATCCATAAGTTTTGATTTGTCAATTTCTTCATCACTTGACTCTTCATCATTAACGGGTAAATCATCATCGTATCCCTTTTCCTAAAAATTCCACAATTCATTCTTGGTTGCAATTTTTAGTTTCTAAGGGTTTCTGAATTTTGAGCTCAACCAATTCATAAATCTTTTGTGACTTTCACATTCTCCATTAGTGCAATCCATTCTACTCACACAATATAGTATGTAGTATTTGTAGAAGAATTTATCAACTATCTCTACCCATGAAGTAATCTTGAAATTTCCTTCGTGTACCTACCACCTATGTGCCTTCCCAGATAGAGAGTATGGAAATGTCAGGATGCATAGTTGTTCCGTATTGACTCCGGGAGTTTTAACTAGATCAATTATTTAGAGGAACTAGTAATATGGTCAGCTACGTTATTTGCTTCATCTCCATTATAGGCATTATTTCTTAGCTTCATGATTATCTTTATGCTGGTTTCTATTTTAACATAGTTGTCGGATTTTGGTTCAGCAGGATTAGGGTTGGAAAGGCAAGGGAGGGCATTGGTTCCATTCAATTCAGGTGCTGCCATTGCTATCCTTTTTTGTAAGACTGTTTCCTGTAAACAAGCACAGATGATCAGTAGGATCTGCTCTCACGGGAGAGACCACATAAGATGAAACAGAAAACCAAATATAAAAAACTGGCACTGTATCAGATAACTAATACGCTGTATCCTATTAACCAGAATACGCCGTATGTGTGTGTTGAATAGCAATACGTCGTATTGAGTTCAATGAATATGTTGTATTGTTTGGAGAATAGATACGTCGCTTAGACTGCAGAATCAATACGCTGTCCTGAATAGAAGGTTAGATACGCCGCATCCAACTAGTAGATATGCCGTATCAAATGATCAGTCAGAACAAGATACTATTTAAACACAATAAAATGCAATAAATTAAATAAACAATTAAATTAAACAATTAGCAATTAGAAGTCAGAATTAATAATTTTACACTAAACAAGTTAAATGGTTAGAAATACTAAATAGAATAAAGATTAAACTATCACTCCCCGGTAACGGCGCCAAAAAACCTTGATGTGTCGTCGTGTGGTGTATAATTTATGTATCAAGATTTTACATTTATATTTAGCCGACTAACCTAAAGACAACATTCTAACAGGTAGTGTACCCGCTCAAGATGAAGCTTCGCGGTAAGTAGGGTGTCGAACACTAAGAGTGGACGTTAATCTAATATTCTATCAGTATTTTAATCTATCTAGATTAGTCTAATTAAATGTTAAGCCTATGCTATACATATTTACTAGAGGTAATAAGGGGGAGGGTTCAGCCTGAGAGACTGGCACAGGTTTAGGGTGACAAATATCAATTCTAAGCATAATAAACACAAAAGACAAATAACAAAAGATAAGAGAGCGGTGCAAGCCAAATATAAGAAAACAGTATTAACGATGTTAATGTGATTATATGCTGGTTTGATTAATTAGTGCAATGGCTGTTTATCTCGAGGCGGCATATCATTCTTAAGACTTAGGCGGTTCTTCATCCCAAGACCTAGATACGAACAATCCTGTCACGATTAACGCATCCGCATAAAGCACCCTAAAGTTTAATTATAATCTATCATAGGGAATTAAAGCAGTGGTGGTCTTGTTAATACCCTAGCCTATCGGGACTTTACCCACTTATTGCTTGATATTGTTTTATACACCGGTAGTCCACCACCAAAATCAATTACCAATTAATCAAGAACAATACTGGTTGGACAATTATCGGGTCACCTGCCGGTCCAACTAAGCTCATAATCAAATGGTAAAAGATAAGGTGTTATTTGTGATCTTATTGGTTCGGGCATATAGAACACAACATGGAGAGCTATCCTGGCATCTAGATTACTAGTTAAGTCTCACTAGACCCAGTTGAATGATAGGTCGCATGTACAAGTACATAAACAAGTATAAAGCGATAAACATAATTAAATAATCAACGATAAATTAAACAAGCCGGAATGAAATAAAACCAAACATAATAATCTTCATAAACATGGCTAATACCCGAGGGTATTAGCCCATAATCGTCATAATCATACAAGCGTAATCAAACAATTGAAAATTGAATGATTAAGAAAATAGGAATTACACGATGTCTTCTATCGAATTGTGGTTGATGCTTGACCTTGGTGCTCTTATTGGCTTCTGAAATTCGAACTCTAATGTATACTATACAGAGAATATGATATTGCACCCTTAAACTCGAATTTGAGCCTTGTATTTATAGTGTCCGAAATACGCCTGGATACGCCGTATGAAGATAAGTGGATACGACGTATAGGGTTAATTTCCTTGGAGTCCGCGATAAGATCAAATCAATCAAGATAATTACCATCAATCATATTAAATGCATATCTTTGATTGACGAACAGCTGTGCATATGGTGTATTGGAGAGTAGTGGATACACTGGATCGGGAATTGATCATTACGCGTTTCTTGTGCTGAGCTGGCTCTGATTCGCCATATCTTCTTTGCTGGATACGGCGTATAGTAACAATTTTCAGAATTCTTCAAATATCTTAGTTTTAGTTCCAGAATTGTGCCTTTTTGCTTCGTCTTCACAAGTTACTCCTCAATTACTGCATTTATCATCTTTAAAGTAATTAAGTATAAAATCATGCAATAATTATATAAAAGTGGGTAAAATGTGCGAGATAAATGATAGTAAAATATGACGTTATTTGATGTTATCACCTTCATCAAAAGCGTTACACCAGCAAGGGCGACAAATCATATATACACATCCATAACGATAGAATAGACATATATTATTGCATTCAATTCCCCTATTCGAGTAAAACCAAAGATTAGGGATTAGGCATGAGAACACATTTAATTGGTATTAAATAAAGACATAAACAAAATAGTCAAATATAATCTAAGGTGGTCATAACAGGCCACTGTTCATCCATAGTCTAAGTGTCCAAGCGTGAAAACCTGATCATATATTGATTATGAAAATATAGGCACAATCAGGCTTCGATGAGATCGAAGAGCTCTTTGAGTAATTGTTGAGTTGCCAAGCCTTGAATAACTTGTGTCAACATAAATGAAAACACTACATTAAGTGAAACGCAGGGGGTGTCCCTGCGAATCAACTCCAGCATGAGAGTAAGTATGTGCTTTGTATTTGGTAAAGTATGATAACGTAAGTAAGTGTGTGAAGAGTTCTAGCCATACCTGGAGCCCTTACCATCTATTTAAAGGTGTAGAAATGAGATGGGATGAGGCTTAGCACAAAGACCGGTGATCGTGAGGGTGTCCCACGATTTAAGGGGAGATTCTTGGGGTTATGTACCATGATCTCTATTTTAGCGGGAAGACCTTGATGGAGATGGAGAACGTGGGTTTGACTGTCTGACCTTTGCTCTAGTTTCGTCAAAGGCCCACCACGAAGGGTGTAGGGCTTCGCGTGGCGGATTCCCATACTGGTAACCAACCTAAAGATGGTTTTACGCCACTTGAAACTATTCGAAGGTTATTGGTTGTAATTGGGAGAAGATCCCATTCGAGCTTCGAAGGGGAGGCCTTCGAACCGAAGAGGAGGGTACGACATCAAGCCCCCTAGTTGAATGTAATGTATAAATCTATGTATGTATTGCTTTCGACTATTATTTACAAATAAGATCGAAGACCATGTTCCAAGTTGCATACACTAAACAGTGAAACCCACTTGCCCAGGGGTTTGTTGGGGGGTTTTAAATGCAGATTACTCAAGAGTCAGCCTTGGTTATCGTAAACTTCTTATCTTGATTTAAATTGAGTTTGAAATCAGAGAAGTCTCTGATCTCTTCCACGTGTGTGGTCTCACAGCTCTTTAGCTTCGCCTATATAAACGTCATTCCCAAACCCTTTTTTCCTTTATCCCCTCCATTATTCAGCTCTCTTCTTCTTGAAATATTCTTTGGCAAATCTAAGGTAAGAATTTCAAAAGCTATTTTTTAGTTATCAGTGCGAAGGATACCATAGCTATGCAGCATTGTGGTTTGTCAGCCAAGGAGTTGAATGAATTCCTTTTTCTATCTCATTCCTTCAGAGTATGACGTTATATTTCCCACATCTACTCAAACCATCTTCGACGCTCCTCCTGGTTATGTCAGCTTGTACATACATTCTTTTTCTCTTGCCAACCTCAAGTTACCTCTTACTGACTTTTTCTGTAAGGTTCTTCAGTACTTCAAAGTTCACATTTCTAAGCTTAACCCCTTTGTTTGTGCCAAACTAACAACTTTCATCATTATATGCAAAGCTTATGGTTATGAACCCTTTGTTGACCTCTTTTAAGGTTTCTTTAATCTTTGTCGGGCTGGTAGCTGGCTAACTTTCCAAAAAAGGTCTGAAAAACACATTCCAAACCTTCTTCCTAAGGACATTACTCGTATCGAGGGCTGGTATGAACGATTCTTCTTTGTTCAAGACTCCATTATCTCTTCCAAGTACCCACAACTTCTACTTGATGAAAACAGGCTTAATTCAAAATCCTTCAAAGATAAGCTCCTTCCGAATATAGATGAAAATCCTTATTTCTAGCGTCTTGGTCGATATCCTACAAGTGTTCATGTGTTTGATGATCCCATTCTATTTTTAGCTGGCCTTAAGCCTTCGTGGGAGTTTGGCCAACAACGGCCTGCGATCATTATAGGCGGCAAGGGTATTTATCTTTCTTGATTATTCCTTTAGTCTTCTTTTTTGGTGATATATGATTTATTTCTTCGTTTTGCAAAGATAGCTTTCAGGAACTTTATCTATACCAAAGATGATGATGACCTTGGTTTTCTGCCTAAGGAGCCATCCCCAAGATTTGGTATTGGTTCCCCTTCCGCCTCAGTGAATACAGAGATTCCTAAAGATGTTAAGGAGCATGAAGTTCAGCCTTCGAGAGAAGATTTCTTTGCTGGCTGCCGATGTTAAAGAGCACAAAGGTAACTGTCATAGGATGATGCTAGAGAGCTAAAAATAGGCTAGCTACCAAGTGACCCTTTTGACCCTTGAGTCGAAGGTTGATTCCTTGAAGGCGGAGAAGGCTAGACTGGAGGCTGTGGAGGTGTCTTTTTGTAGAGAGGTTGAGGAGCTCAAGCAAGATAGGAGGGATGTAGTGTCAAAGGTCATACCTTATGCTGCTATGGAGTTGGTGCATAGTGATGAGCTAGGCAGGCTTATTGGTACGTTGGTGTCCTCCGCCATTAATTATGAATGCTGCAGAGCGTTTGAGTAGGTTGCTGCCACGAAGGAGCCTTTTGACTTACCAAAGGCTAAAGGATATCGTTCTTCGTACAAGAAAGAGCATACCCAGGCTAGCAATGATTTTGCCACTGTTACGTTCCCTTGGCTGGATGAGTTCGTAGCAAATTCCGCAGCTCCGATTGAAGCTCTATTATCGAAGAAGCCTCCCACATTACAAGAGCCTGCTCCTTCATGGACCCAAATGCATGCGCCATCTCAGAAAGCTACTCCGTCCTTTGCTCCATCTTCAAATCCAATGTCTCCTCCTGCTAATCTTGTGAAGCCCTCTCCATCTACGTTTGAATGAAGGTCACCATGTTGGTGTTAATTTGGCCCCAAGGGTGGTGTGTACCCTTTGAACGTCTTTACTTTATTCTAGGCTTTGGCCTCTAAGATAATTTAACTTTGCAATGGTTTATGTTGGCCATTGTTTGAACAATATGTGTCAACCTTTTTGGTTCTTTTTGAATGGTTACCCCTTTCTAAGGGTTGAATATAGGGATGCAATCCAGCCTTTTGTCGTATGTCGTGTTGTTATTCCTTTGGGGGCCCAGGTCTGATCCTCATATCATTTATTGCTGAATCATTTTGCTTTGTAAAGCAAAAGGCTCAAATGTTTTGTGCCCTTTTCGAAGGTAGGCTTCCCTTAGGATCCTGATTTGTTTTCCTCATGTTTGAGGTTTTAGGAGGACTTAGGTCTGACTCCTTTATGTGCTTTATCAGCGAAGGCTCATGTGTGGCCTTAAGTTATGGACAAATATATTGTGCCACTTTCAAAAGAAGGTTTCCCTTAGGAACCTGATTTTGTTTTCCTCATGTTTGAGATTTTAGGAGGACTTAGGTCTGACTCCTTTATGCGCTTTATCAGTGAAGGCTCATGTGTGGCCTTAAGTTATGGACAAATGTATTGTGCCACTTTCAAAAGAATGTTTCCCTTAAGAACCTGATTTTTTTTCCTCATGTTTGAGGTTTTAGGAGGACTTAGGTCTGACTCCTTTTTGCGCTTTATCGGTGAAGGCTCATGTATGGCCTTTAAATTTTATTTTTTTGACTAATTGTCAGTTGTCAGATAAAGGGTTTTGATCCGCTTCATTATGTCCTCAAGGCTAAAAGAAGCAATGAGGAAAGTTAACGTGAATTTTATAGATGTCTTAGTTTTGTAGGGCTCATGTGTGGCCCTACGACATCCTTTTGAACGATGAACTTAATATTAGGCTCAAGTGTGGCCTTATGACACAAGTACTTCGAAATCAACCTTCTTCATTGATAGTGTAGAAAGATTTATATCATCACAAGTATGAACACTTAGTTTGCTACACCATTTTCGATAATCTAAACGAATGACTTGAAAGAGAAATAAGAAAGAAAAACTTTTGCGAAAAGAATGTAAGTTTTACATGTAAAACTTACGAAGGCTTGTTCCTTTTGTTGTTTGAACCAACAAGTGATCGGTTGTGTCAATAATTGTGTAGAGTTCCTATTTGTGGACTTCGTTTATTATATATGGGCCTTGCCATTCATTCGCGTTTCATTTAAGTAAAATGAAATCACCCACGATGTACATGGGGTGACTGGTTCTTGTGCTATGGTATTTTTACAACTTGTTTTGGTAGTATGCCTTTTCGATCGAAGCCACTTCCTTGCTTTCCTTTCCTTTGGTTGCTTTCTGCATTATTCCCCTATCATCTGTAGTTTGATTATGGGGATCACGACTTCTGAACCATAGGTTAAGCTAAATGGTGTTTCTTTTTGGCTATTCCTTAGGAGGGTTCTGTGTATCCATAATGTTTTAGATAGATTATTCACCCATCCCTGTTGGCTTCGAGTTAGCTGCCTCTTTATGTGGTGTATTATTTCCATGTGTTCTATGACAGGAGAAAAGGATTGTGTTACTTTCAATTCTTTACAAAGGTCTGCGAACATCCCATGTTTGAAATGTTTCTCTTCTTTTGAGCTGATTATCCGGGGTACTCCGAATTTGCATACCACATATTCCCATATGAACTTTTCTACTTGTCTTCCGTTTATGGTGGTTAGGGGTTTGACTTCTACCCACTTTATAGAATGTTCGACTGCGATTGCAAGAAACTGTAAACCTCTGGGAGCCATTGGCAGCGGTCCTAGAATATGAATTCCTTAATGGCTAAAAGGCCACATGCTCCCTGCTGCTATGGGCCCGCTTGTTCCAGCTTTCCTTATTGCGGATTGTTCCTTGCATTTTTTGCAGTCTTGAATTACTTTTGCAACTTCCCTATGCATCGATGGCCAATAGTAACCTTGTTTCGTGATTCTGATAACTAGCGAGCGTGGTTCCGCATTAAATCCGCACGACCCTTCATGTATTTCTTTTATGATCTTGTCAGTTTGTGGTGGGGCCACGTAACAGAGCTATGGCGTGAAGAAGGATCTTTTGTATAGGTTTCCTTGAATTAGCTTGTATTGTGGTGCCTGGATTCTGATCTTCCTAGCTTCCTTTTTTGTCTTCTGGAAACAATCCGCTTAGCAGGTATTCATGGATGGGGTCCATCTAACTTTTCCTCTCCTGTATATCTACCTTAAAAACTTCTTTTTCCTCTATTGACCTTTTGATCAAAACTTCAACAAGCACTTCCTTTGTGAGATGTTTGAAGGTCATTCATGCCAGCTTGCTTAGCGCGTCTGCTTTCTTGTTCTGGTTCATGCGTACGTGCTCAACTGTGTACTCTTCGAAGCCCCTTAACGTAATTTTAACCTTTTGCAAATAATCTTTGATTGATGTCTGTTTTGCTGCGAAGGTGCCTTTTATCTGGTTTACCAAAAGTTAGGAGTCTAGGAATATTGCCACTTTTACAATTTCCATTTCCTGGGCTATCTGTAGACCTGCTAGCAATGCTTCGTATTCTGCTTCATTGTTCGTTGTTTCAAACTCAAAGCGTAAAGCGTAAGTATACTCTTTACCTTCGGAATCTATCAACATTAGCCCTGCTCTTGATACGTCTGAGTTGGAGGCTCCGTCGGTGTAGAGTCTCCACTTACTGTTTGAATCTGGCACCTCCTTTAGTTTTTCTTTCTTCTTGTTGTCCTCGAAGGGTATCTCGACAAATAAATTGGCTGGCGTTTCTTTTTCATTCCCTCTCCGGAACACGATATCATGTTCTCCTAATTCGATTACCCATTTGGCTACTCTTCCTGTTTTTTCGGGCCCTGTGAGCATTTGCTTAATGGGTGTGTTTGTGAGAACCGTTATTGTGTAGGCCTGAAAGTATCTTCGGAGTCTTCTTGCTGCATGAACCAAGGCCAGTTTAAGCTTCTCCAAGGCAGGATAGTTGAGTTCGGCTCCTTGTAGGACCCGGCTTACGAAATAAATAAGGGTGCATCCTTTATTTCTCTTTGCGGCAAGCACATCACTTATACTTTCTTTTAAGGCGGCGAGGTGCATTGTTAAGTTTCTCTCACCCTTGGTGTAGTGAGTGTTGGTAAGGCTTGAATGAGTTTCTTTATTTTCTCTAGTGCTTTGTCGGCTTCAGTTGTCCACTGTATGCTCTTTTTATCTTTGCACCCTTTGAGTACTTTGAAGAAAGTTAGGGATCTTTCCGCACCTTTCGATAAAAACCGGCTGAGGGCTGCTAGCTTCCCGTTGAGACTTTGTATGTTTTTTAGTGTTCTTGGTTGGTCGAGCTTAGTGACTGCTTTAACCTTTGAAGGATTGGCTTTTATGCCCTGCTTAGTGATGAGGTGTCCTAAAAAGGGGCCTTCTTCAACACCGAATGAGCATTTCTTCGGGTTTAGCTTCATGTTGATCGATCAAAACCTTTCGAAGGTTTCTTGTATATCTTTCAACATTTCTTTTCAGAAGTACTTTTGATGACCATGTCGTCTACGTAAGCCTCAAGGTTTCTTCTAATTTGGTGACTGAAGACCCTGTCCACTAACCTTTGGTATGTTTCCCTGCATTTTTGAGACCAAATGGAATCTTTTTGTAGCAAAAGACTCCTTCTCCTACATAGAAGGATGTTTTGTCTTCGTCTTCTTCTGCCATTTGGATTTGATGGTAACCCTTGTAGGCATCTAGGAAGCACTTCAAACGGAACCCTGAGAGGGACTCTATTTTCCAATCGATCTTTGGTAGTGGATAACAATCTTTGGGACATGCCTTGTTTATGTCTGTAAAATACACACACATTCTCCATCCTCCATCACTCTTTTTTACCATAACAGGGTTGGCTACCCATGTTTGGTGCTTGACCTTCCGTAGTATCTCGGCTTTCGTAAGTTCTTCTGTTTCTTTACAGGCTGCCATGTTGCGATCTGGATCTAAACCTCTCTTGTTCTGCTTTATTGGCTTAACATGGCTGTACTCATTCAGCTTATGTTCTGTGTTGAAAGGTTTTACTTCAACCATTATGGTTCTTGGAATCCCTGTCATATCAGCGTGTGTCCATGCCAAGACGTCTGCGTTTGACTTTAAGAGGTTTTGTAACTCTTTTTTAAAATGTTCAGGTAGCTGCTTTCCGATGGCACTGTTTAGTTAGGATACTTGTCGTTTACGATAATTTTTTCCTCAGCATTAACGCAACTGAGGACCCTTTCCTCGTTTGTGGCAAGTATCTTTCTAGCCCTCTTCGTTCCTTCATCAGTTTCGTCTACCGAAAGTACAGTTCTGATTCCTTTTTTGGTATGAAATTTAATGGCCCCGTGAATCGTTAAGACTACGATTCCTATCCTTTGCATCGCTGTTCTTCCTAACAGCATATTGTGTGAGGAGTCGGACCTTACAATAACGAAGTTAAGAGTTTCTGTCCATGAGAGGGGGGCGTCTCCTATTGTGATCTCTAATGGAACTTCACCAATGGACCAAGAATGTTCTACTGAAAACCCTACTAGAGGGGTGTTCAGGACCACTTTAGTAGCTTTGATGGTAAGATTCAGTTTCTTAAAGCAATGCTCGTAGATAATCTCACCTGAGCTTCCGCTATCCATGTATACTCGTCCCACCTTTCTTCCAAATATCTCTATTTTGGCGAGAAGACCTTGATAGAGATGGAGAACGTGGGTTTGACTGTCTGACCTTTGCTCTAGTTTCGTCAAAGGCCCATCACGAAGGGTGTAGGGCTTCGCATGGCGGATTCCCATACTGGTAACCATCCTGAAGATGGTTTTATGCCACTCGAAACTATTCAAAGGTTATTGGTTGTAATTGGGAGAAGATCCCATTCGGGCTTCGAAAGGGAGGCCTTCAAACCAGAGAGGAAGGTGCGTCATCATATCTCGATAATAGGATTACTTCGGATGTAACAATGAGATCTTGCGGAGCATATTAGCCTAATCTTCTAAATCAGATGGCTTATAGTTACACCATCTTCATCACTTGTTGGTTTTATAACACGTAACCAACATTTATAATACACAAGGAGTTTATTCATTTACATTTTTTTCACAATACTCCTGTCATAAATTCATAATACATCCCCCCACTTGAGATGAACAATATAGAAAGTGATAATACTAAGGGGTCTTCAATGATCATAATGATATGTCTTCAACGAAAGTGCAAAAATCTTTGAACCTATTTTCCTGAACTGTGGAAAACTAGAAGGGGGGGGGGGTTGAATAGTTTACCGCTTTTTAATTTAATATTTATGTTTGTTTATAAGAACTTAGATTTGACTTTTTTTGCGAATTCAAAACTTGCACAATATGAACAATATAAATAAGTAGAAGCAAATAAAAGATAAGAGTTAGAGAGATCAGACCACAACACAAGGATTTATAGTGGTTCGGTTACGAAGCTCCTCTTCGGCCTACTCCACTCCCCGAGCACCTAACTCGAGAATTTTCTTCACTATGTCAACAAGCTCCTTTATGGCGGAGAAAACCGTACACAACGTTGCTTATATCTAATTCCGACACTAAGCTAGATGTCGAGTTCTAATCTTAGCTAGAACCAATCTATCACAACACAACTTCACAATTTGTTCACGACTTCACAACTTCACGACTACTTCACAACTTCACTACACAACTTAGCTTCACACCTTGAACACAACTACACAACTTCTTCACACCTTCACAACTTCACAACTTCACACCTTCACTACTTGTCCTCACCACACTACTTATGTCACAACTAACTAACACTACTAGAAAGGATCACCAAGATCCAACTATACTTACAACAATCACCAAAACCTAATAACTACACAACTTTACAAGATTTACAAATGATTTACAAGATATGGTGTGAATGCAATAAGATTGCAATGTATACTTGGGTTGTAATACTTCTTCAATTAATGATGGAAGTATTCTTCTCTTGCACTTGAGGAATTGAGCTTGGATCACTTGGAAACAAAGCTTTATGATTAAATGATCAAAGGATTTAGAGAGATGTGTGGGCTGTTTTAGAACAGAAAGAATGAGTGCAAAAGGTGAGAAAAATGTTGGGGAATAGTCCAGTATTTATAGGACAAGCTGGAGGAGCGGGGTCTATGGCCGGTCCCCTTAAATAGGGTGTCGGCCCCCTTATAATTAAGGGGGCCGCCCATGTATTTAAGGGGGCCGCCCATTTTCAGACGCTCCTCTTTTTGTCCTATTCAGGGGAGGTGTTTACTGGACTTTTTCTAGCCGTTTTAGGTTCGAAAATTTGAAATTCAAAATGTTTATTTTGAATAAAACATTTCTTTTAAATGTAGAAAATGTTTTGTGATGTTTATAAAAATGTTTACAACATTTTATAAAAGTTTGAGGTTGAATAAAGATTTCCTTTGATCATAAAATGCATTAAGCATTTATTTATTCATACCTTTAAGTGATGTAAATGTTGAAATGAGAATTTACTCCTAATTACTTGTTTACGTTTAATTTTACGTTGAACGTTTTTATATTTTGTGATTATCAAAACGTAAAGATGTGAAAGATATTAATAATGTTTTTAGGCATTATATTTTATCAACAATCTCCCCCTTTTTGATGATTACAAAATTTAAACTCATTAAATGTAAAATTATTTTTAAACAAGTATTTAGTGAGTTTCATGTCATTTCTCCCCCTTTTTGTAGAATCAAAAAGGCATCGTCGAGGATTGCTAGTAAAATCGACGGAATAAATGCTCCCCCTTGATGTGTGCTCCCCCTTGTTCGAGGGCACCAAGGAATCGAGCTATGGTTTCTTGGCTACAAAAACGAGTTAGAACAACACAACTATTTCTAACATGTAGCAAGAAGGAAGGAAAAATATGACAAGAGCAAGCAAGCATCAAAGCAAGAGATACTTCATTCATTTAAGGCAATGTGTGTAAACCACACACAAGCATACATAAAAAAACAAATATGCTTTAGGAGCATATTAATACATCAAGAAAATCCTAAATAGCCATAGAAGGATTTTTGACTTGCTTGCGACACAAAAGGGTTTGACGATTATTTGTAGGCATATTATGAGATTAGTTGTTTGTTGATGGAGAGTTTGGAGCGGAGGCGGTTGTGGAAGGGTAATCTCTTTGAACCCTAGGTGGTGGATGAGGTCGAGTGAGGAGGAATTCAATCCAATTGATATCCTCACTTAAAGCAAGAAATTGTTTTTGGGTGAAGATGCAACAAGGGCAATACCCAACATGGGTTTCAACTTGGTTGATGTTGAGGGTGTGTGGTAAGTTTGGAGAGTAAGGTAATGAGGAATTGTTGTTTTGTTACGCAGAATGACTTGGCCGGATAAAACACTTATCCTGCAATTCTTGAAGTTGTTCAGACAACTCTTGCATTTCTGAGGGTGCTAGTCGATATGGAGACTTCGTAACGCGTTGCTTCCCAGGTATTCAATATTTGTAGAACTCAAACTTTTCATTGCGGTGGTAATCTCAACAAGTCTTCCAGAAATACATCTATGAAATCTCGTAGAATGGGAATATCACTCAATTCCAATTCCTCTGCCTTCGTGCTCATTAGTGTTTTCATTCCTCCTAAAGTACGTTTCCCTTGAACACGAAGTATCTCACCACTTTTAAATGGTATCCTAACCACTTTCTCATGACATACTATCTTAGCCTTATTCTTAAATAACTAGTCCATCACCACAATCACATCAAAACTTCCATGACCCAATGGTATCAAATCTATAGTGAACAAGGAATTTCCTTGTTATAGAATTTGCTGTCTCGGATAATCCTATCAATTCTTTCTATCTTTCCATTAGCTACTTTATTATATTAACCAGTGGCGTACAATTAACTAGGTTTCAATCTTAGTAGGGCGCAAACTTAGTAGAAATAAACTAAAATCAGCTCCTGAATCAAAAAGTACTTGTAGCAAAGTGTTCGTTTTAAAGGGAAGTACCCATCACGGCGTTTAGGTGCAGGGCATCGACGGCATTTACATTGAAAGCCCATCCTCTTGCTTGATTCCATTGTTCCGTGTATTTCCTGTTGCCTTCAAAAACTAGACGGTTTCCTGCTTTGACCATGGATACTAGGTTTAATTTAGGAAAAAGTATGCGGAAGATGATCCGGAGCTCCCACATTCATCACAAAAACCTTTGATTGTTTTCCATCTACAGAACTAATTGGCGCCACCTGTCTTAACACGGTGCTCGACATTCTCTGGCCATAGTGTCCTGGTTTTTGGCAGTTTATAGCCACAAAGCCTACATCGGTCCAACTTCTTGATGTTAAGCAGAACACTTAGTACACTTTAGGACTATGAGCTCAACATTATTAAATTTCTAGGGGGGCTATCGCTGCAAATCCTTTTCCTACTTTTTGCCTCTTATTATCTTTACATGACACCTCCTTGTTACTGTTTCTTCAGCTTCCTTTCTTTTCTCACTATTCCTTGTCATTATACCACAACAGACCGCCTCATCAGTAAGTATCCCAGCCTTAAGAATAGAACTCTGTATCGTGGTTGGTTGAGTTGCTCGGAGCATTCCATGAATTTAATGTGGCAATCCGTTTATATACTTCCCAATGCGATTTCACTAATGAGGTTACCAAGTGTTGAATGAAATAGTCTTGGCCAATCATGGAGCCAATCAGTATACCTGCATGATTAGCCCCAACATAGAATGATTCTTGAATTCTCTCTTCAAATCTCTATTTCGTTACTTGGAAAAAAGCTCTTCCACAAAGCAACGTGCTTAAAATCAACCCTGGACATTTATAGAAGCCTCGGACGACCCATTGCTGGACTTGGGTATTTAACCAAGTCAGGAGCCTTATTTATGAAACAAACTAGCGCATACTTCACCTTTTGATTTTTCCGCACATCCACTATTTTATTACATACTCCTTTTCTCACATCACCTAGTAAGTGCCACCTTGCACCACCTTTTCACATCATAGTCTTCGGGATTACATAGTCAAAGAAGTCTTGGGGAACATCCATGTTCATACCATTCCACCATTTCATCATTAGCATTTTCTTTGTTCACATTGTTGGTTACTTGGGTAACGATTTAAGGAAGGATGGTTTGCAATTGTTGTGCGGTGATTGCAGCAATGTCGGGGTTCTCCTCGTTGCTAGTAACACTTCGTGTCTTGGCGATGGAACATATATAAAAGATAAAATTTATATACATTAGACGATTAACATCGGATTTCGATTCCACTACTATTTTCAATACTCTTATACATTACCATATACTATACAGAATAACAACATATACGTTTCAACATTATTCATGTAAATGATACTTGCAGGTCCACTTGTGTTGTGGCGCATGTATAATTATGTTGGCCACCATAATATAGATGCCTCTTTCACAAATGTACTCCCTCCTATAACGACACTTCTTAAGGTTAACACACCACATAACACATAATTCAAATCATTCAACTCATCACACGCGGAAATAATCCGACAAATAATTAATTCATAATATTAAAATACTTGAAAATCTAAAAATCAAAAGTACCATTCCTAAACATGGCTCAAACCATACGAAAATGAACTAAAATTTTTAAAACATAAAACAAGATGGATAGTCGGGGTTAGTCATATAGGGGAATAGCTAAAATAAAAAATCTGGTTGGGGTCGAAAGCCACTCTCACAAGTATCTTCATCTCCTTACACTTTGGGTTCAACTCCTTGCTGTGGACTCGAGATCTGGACTCTACATCATTGTCAATTGCTACATAACCTGAAGGCTCAGAGTTTAATCCCATTTTTGACGCCTCTTTTGATCTTCTTTTTCTGACTCTTCCTTTTCCTCTTCTTCCTCCTCTCCTTCATCCTTTTCTCTTCTTCCTTAGATGATGTGTATCCAGGGAATTCAGAGATTGTACCATCCTTTGAAATTATTCTCATTTCCTTCTTTATGATCCATTCTCCTTCCAATTCTCTCATGATCAACTTTTCCTCAACTCGGGCAACGGATAAGTTCAATGGGTTATTCGGCCACTTTGCGGTCGTCCGTTTTATTCTAAGCACCGTCTCTGGGTCCGTTTTTATAGCGCGTACGTCAGTTGGGAAAACGGTTCCTAACGGAATTTCTTAAGGTAGGGGGGACATAATTAAATAATTAAATAAGGTTTTAGTTATATATATTAGATTATTAGTAGACAAAAATAGGATGATTAAAACTTTTCGGATTAAGCGAGAAAAATATAATATTACGTAATAAACACTTAAACCTTATAATTCAGTTATATAAAGGACTCCTAGGTTATAGTCTAGGTCAAACCACCTACTTCTCTATAACCAAAGGCTCTGATACCAATCTGTCACACCCCGTCAAGGTGGAAACACGAGGCGTAACGTGATGGGTATCATTACAACATAATGGTGTCAACAATAGAGAAACTACAAGGCTTTAATCAAAGCTAAAATGGACACAAGTATCATTGACAATACCAAACACAGAAAACAGGGTCTTGTTTTGAGGGTTAAAAGAGTACTCTAATACAAGAAATAACGATAATTATCCAAACTAAAAAACATTCATAGAATCAATTCAAACAAAATGAAATGAAAACTAGGGAAACTCCGCATGCAAGCCTACGTTTCCTAGCTAATTTCCTAACTTCCACTTTCTCATGAATGCTCACTGTAATTGTGCTTTAAATAACGTCAACAATAATGTTGGTGGAAGTCATAGGTTTTAGGACAACGCAATCAAAACTCGGCTTTTAATGTTATTATCAAATAAAGGACACTATATGAACTACATAGAATACTTTATGCTAGCATGCAACCAAAATCAAATCATCATATCCACAAACATAATTTCCCATTCGAGCTTAGAATAGCTGGTACTAAAAGAAACCAAGCTCACCACGAATGTATCACACAGCATATCATATTGGGTAGACGTACCCATCCGATCCAATAACCAATACAATATGGGTAGGCGTACCCTTTCGATCCAATAATCACGAAGCATAAGGTAGGCGTACCTCTTTCGATCCCAAATAACACATGTATCACATAGCCATATAATATCCATATAATGTCCAAAAGCAATTTAAAACACATAATTACATCTATAAAATATTTCAAAACACATTTTTCATCATTTCCATCCCAACAAAAAAACATAAAAATGGGACTATGAAACTCACCTGATGCACAACTACTTCACAATATCCTTGCAATCAACTAAACACAAATAAAACCTATGTTACACGCGATTAGGCTAAATGCCCAAGACGATGTAACAATCAATTGATGGACTACTAAGTTTATATTATTATTATAAACCCTTTACCATACTCCCCATAATTCACTTATACTCTAAATACCTTTAATCATTCATTCTAGTTTTCTAGTTTTTCGGCAGAATTTTATAGTCACTTTATGACCATAAATAAAATACTAAATCATCAAATTTACTCTTTTAATTTCATTCCCTACCTTCCCAATGGGTTATGAACTACCGTGATTTTTTAGAAAAAATAATATTGAGTCTAACTATTTTATAAAAATTCAACATCACAAATTACTCAAATTTAGATCTGAACGCACACCAAAAAGTTTGATTTTTCTAAAACTACTTAGACAATGAATTAAGACTTGTGCTTTGAGCTGGAGTTAATAGACACATAAAATATGACCTCTGATTTTTGGCTAACCTCAATTCAACTTTTAAGTAGGGGTTTTACTCCCCGAAATCAGACCCAAATCTGACCCGAATTTACTGTTTTGACAACTTTTCTTGCAAAAAATTATTTGACTAACTTTCCGACCTCAAAACCTTTCGGGGCTAGACTTTTTGGAAACTAGACTCTCTGAACTTCAATTTAGGCACAAGATTCATCTCAAAACTCATTTTTATCATTGAGATATCATTCAATCAACACGACCCAAAATTCTGCCAAACCCTAACTTTCAATTTAACGTGATCTAACCTAAATCGTTTACACCCACATGCTCTAAATCTAATCCCGAACACTCCCATATAGTTTTCTATCACTAATTTACAAAAAATTTATGAGCCCTAATTATTTCATCAATTAAAGTTACTAATTATAAAAAGATTAAACAAAAACTTAATTGAAAACATACCTAAACCTTTACTTGATTACACTCGAATCACCACCTTAGTTCTTGATTAAAAAAATTCTTTTCTTTTCTTGAGGGAATCGGCCGAACAAACCAAAAGAGAGAGAAAAAGTGATTTAGGGTTTTATTAAATTTGTATTTATACTATCTAGAATCCTAATTGTAATCAAATTGTTTCCTTTTTTTTCCTATAACCGGTCGATTAACACCCTTTTATATTTTTATTTTTATTTTAATTATTATTAAATACATATTTACCCCCTTATTTTCTTATTTTTATAAAAACCCTTTATTAATTTTGCAAACCTTTTAAATAAAAACTAGTTTTAAACTTACTATTTATAAATTTCATTTTATAAATTACTTTCCTAATTTAGAAAAACCTGTGCTTAATTAAATTAAATACTAGACTTAACTCAAACCTAATAATACATTATATACTCTTACGCTCATATATCAATTATTCACCAAATTACACGATAACACATAAAATCCTGCTATCATTTTCATTGTCACAAAATGTGAACGAAATGAAATAGCTATCAAAATCAACAATTCAATCACTTAATAGATGGAACACGCTCACGGTTGTGTTATTAAATTACTCATACAAAATCCATAAGAACACACATTATAACCACTTAATAATACTTTAGTTTAAACTCTAAAAAAAAATATGGTTGATAACATCGCTCAAGTCACGGTTGTCACACCACATGGCTCAATAAGTAGTTCCAGCTTCTCAACTTGTTCCAAGATACCATACCATTAGGAGATGCAACAATTATGCGGTGCTTCAGATTATTCCATGTTATCTTGAGTGCAAGATTGTTAGAAAGATCTTACTCGATCATCCATTGAGCTATGCTCTAACTGCAACTACTGATGTACTTGTTGTGTATCTATAACAATTCTTGAGAATAGTGAGAAAAGTTCCTGATACTGAAGACACGATCAATTTCATGCTAGATACTGAGGAATTTACCTACACAGTGGATATGTTCCAATTCACTCTTCATTTGCAGTGGAAACTCTAAAAATCCATTTTTTCACAGGTCAACCTTCAGTCTAATGAATCTTTTATGAATAGGGTTGGCTATCAGGTGTGTTTTATAAAGTGGGTTTGCCTTTCTATACTAAGAATATAGCCCCTCAACCATGGCCAAACATCTTCTAGTGTTCAAACCGCTACTTAATAACAAGACATCTCGACACGATAGACAAGATAACATTCTTTGATTGTTTCATGTTCGTGATAACCAAAAACAATGTTGATTATGCTGCTCTTTTATGGTGGGATTTCATGAACAATGTGAATCAGAAGAAGGAAGCCATCCAGTATCCTCGATTCATCAAGCTTATAATTGCTTATTTGATGAAGAAATTCCTAAACATTCCTCAAAGGATTGATGAGGATTATCATTCCATCAAGGATGATATTCTATTGGTTAGTGTGTTTACTACTGGGAATGTGCTCGTACGAGGGATGTTGATTCCGGATGAATTCTTGATTGTGGAAATCCGTGCCACTTATGACTTTAAGGAGTATGAGATGGTGTTTATGAATGTAGTTGTTCCAATGAACCAACCGCAACCAATTGTTTCTACCCAAGGAACGTATAGGTCATCACCTAGAGCCCATAGGACACCTACCCTTACTGCTGCTAGTCCTGAGGGGAAGAAAAGGAAGCAAACTACTAGAGAATCAAGCTCACAAAGGAAATCACAAAAAATAACCATCAAAAAGAAGAAACAAAGTACAACTCTAATTCCACCTCCAGGTGATGATCGAGAGAGAGACGAAGTGGCTAAACCAACCATTCTAAGTCTCATATTACACAAAACTGCTTTAGCTGCTGAAGCTCAAGAAAATATTGTAAAAGTACAAGAGAAACTGGATGAGGGGGAGATTGAAAAGTGGATTGATGTGACGAAGATGAGTATCATATGAAGTGATTTTTATGATTCAAATGATTTGATGACGTTGATAGATTCTATTTCTATTGGTACTAGGTTAGAGCCCGGGAGTCATAAGGAAAATCTAGAAAATGTGATTGATAATGATGAAGAGATTGAGAAAGAGAAGAAAGATAAAGAGATTGAGAAGGAAACGAATATTGATGATGTTGAAAAGTCGGATGAGGTTGTTAAGGAAAAAGATATTGATGTTGCAACGGGTAGTATGGAGTTTAGGAAAGAGAATATGCAGACACCAATTCCCTCACCAACTAGACCCTCTAGGAAAGTTTCATCTTCTATTAAAACAATTTATGAGGAATTGACAGCCGCTTTGTATCACTAATAACTGCTCTACATCTAAAGAATTTGTCTAAATCTTAAACGCAAAGAAAAAATCTATTTTAGTACAGACAAAGATTCTTCCAGGAAGTATTGCTGGCATGTGCAGACGACGTGGTCAAATTTGTTCTCATATCAAAAACAAATTCATTACTCATGATTTCTTTATGGAAAGATTCAAGAAGTTCTTGATCATTGCAACAAGGTTGTACCTGACATGAAGATTGCAAAGACTAATGAGATAATCAAATGGGAGATGCCACATTTGGTTATTCTTGCAGTTAACAAAGATCATGAAGTTGATCCTATAAATGCATGAGAAATGATATCTAAAGAATTTGCTACTCATGGACCCAAAATGATTGAGGAACTCTTTAGAAAGCACATGTAGAATACAACTCTCAATATTTATCCCACAACAAGCTCGTCAACTGTTGCAAAAACAACTGCTAATCTTCAATAACAGTTATATTTGAATATGAAGTCAAAACCTCAAGATCAAGCAGTTTATCTAGAATTATGGGAAATTTTGAAAGCCAAGTTTGAAAAGTAATAACATTTGATATCAGATGAAGAGTTTAGAATAATGATCTCTCCTAAAGGTGGTGAAACCATGGCGAATATATATTTGCAATTGGAATATTTTAGAATGGAAGACCAATTCTATCGACGATGAAGCGTCTGTAATAATCAACCCTTCAGGGAGATTGTTAGGTTCAAGAAAAGTGTATATTATAATATGAATTGGTCTTTGATGTATGTCAATAATATACGTAACAATATACAAAGTATAGAAAATTCCAAAACTACCCTTGAGGACAAAGGTAGTAGGATAAATCATACAAAAATATTACACGTTTTAACCGGTGAGTGATTACCGGGTCGTTTTCCTAAAGATTTATGAAATTGAGACCACGTTTGTTATTTGAACAATGATTTGAATTGGTTCGAAGATGATTTGTTTTCTAAAATCCTAAAAGTAGGAAAATTAAACCTAACTACAAGAAATTAATACGAAAAAGTAAATTTTAACTAAAAACGCAATAAATTGGAATCCTAACGGGATCTAAAACCATGATTAAAATAAGTAGCCTAAAATTATATTTTTGGTTTTTATAAGACTTAATTGACTAAAAATCTAAAACAAAGAAAACTAGACTAAAAACGAAGGTGATACGGGCTTGAAAACACTAAAAACGTGAACGGGAATGAATCTCGTTCTTTAAAATGAAATTTTGCAATTTAAACTCTACGGAAGTAAAACTGATTTTCCTAGAAACTATATGATAAAATAAAATTTTCTAAAAAAGAATTATATTTTTTTGACTTTTTTATAATTTTTTATGAATTAAAAACGATTTTAATGAAATTAAATGATTAAAGATGATTTATTTTCTAAAATCCTTAAAGTGAGCAAATTAAGGGACAATTAAACCTAATTTTAATAACGGAAAATTAAACTTTAACTAAAAACGAAAAACGAGAACCCTAAACGGTGACTAAAAACCCTAAATTTCCAAAAATAAACCTAAAATGAATTTTTAACTTTTAATAGACTCTGATTAACTAAAAAGTAAGATTAAAGAAAACTAGAATGAAAACGGAGTTGATTGGAGCTTAAAAACACGAAAAACGTGAAAGGGAATGAATCCCGTTCTTTAAAAAATTGAAATTTTGCAAATTAAACCCTACGGAAGCAAAACTAATTTTCCTAGAAACTATATGATAAAAGAAATTTTTCTAAAAAAGAATTATATTTTTTTTAACTTTTTTATAATTTTTTATGAATTAAAAATGATTTTAAAGAAAATTAAATATAAAAAATACTAAACGTTTTATAAAAATTCTGAAAAAATTATGAAAAATAGCTTGAACAATAAGGAATCTAAGAAAAATAAGTTGGGAAACACAGCTTATCGAATAAGCTGTGTAATAAGCAAAAACAACTTATTATACTAAAAGAGCTAAAACGTATGTAAGGAATTGATTTTGCATTACAAAACTGAAAAAGATCCCAGGGCACGTTGGTAGGGAGTGTGTGTTGTGAAGTGTTATAAAAGGTGAGGATGTTGAGGTCGGGGGTTCGAGCCTCGCTCACCCCCGACTTCCATCTTCCCTTTTTTTTGAAAAAGTTTAAAAAGCAAAGTTGGAAAACAGCTTAATATGAAAACTTTTTGTGAAAACAATTTTTTAGAAAACTACTAATAAGCTAGAAAATGGCTTAAAATTCAGACAAACTACACTTAACCATTTTTTTACTTTTTTATCAAAACTAATTAAGCTAGAAACTAATGATAAGCTAAAACTAAAACTTTATAAGCTATAAGCTACTAAAAACTATCCTATCAAACTTATCTAAGCTAGAAATGAGCAAAAAGCACAAGCTATAAGCTGAAAATCCAAATAAGCTTTTTAAGCAAAACTTAGTTCCAAACAGGCCTAATGGCACTTTTTAAGCTTAAATTTCTATAAGCTAATGGACACTTAAGACAAATTGGCTTATACTTACCTCTACCTTGACCTATAAGCTACAAATAAGCACTTTTGAAAAGAACTTTGAAAGACAAGTGCTGAATAAAAAAGTTACTAGAAAACTGTTGAATCACTCAGAAGGTACTGAGTTTGTTTGATTTTGAAAAGACAAAAAAAAACTTTTGCAGCTTAAAAACAGATGAGTGAATAAGCTTATTTTGAAAAAGAAAATTGAAAAAGATGATTAATGACCTAAAGACTAATTGTGCTATGAAAATCAAAACCTAAAAATTAAAATTACCCTTTGATTTTTAACCCTAAAATTGACTATTTGTCTGTTTTCTTTTATGCTGATGCAGTTGACCATCAAAGCTATCAAAGCTTAAAACCAACAAGTGCAGGTTATAAATCTTTGCTCTATACTATTTTAACCAGCAATCTAAGAGCAAAAAGCACAAAAACTAAAACTAGAATTTACTTGAGCTAAAAATGATAAAGAAAGTGATTAAAACTTATCAAATTCAACCTAGCAACTATCAACTTAAGGAAAACTAGATTAAACCTATTTAAACTTATTAATCCTACTCTTATAAACCTAAATTTTGAGATTAAAAATGAAATTAAAGGACTAAATGGCCAATAGCAGTACTAACTCTCAGTTAGTACCGCCATGCCAAACACCCCCTTATTTCCTTGAAAATCCATTTTAAGCTTATAAATGTGAGAATTAATGATCAATTATCATATACCAGATATTAGCAAGGTTTTAACAGACCTAATAAGCATATATGAGCAGAAAAATAAGCAGAACAATAAGCTATAACACTTAAGCTAAAAATTTTTGGTTTTTTGCTGATTTTAAGACAGAAATATTTAAACTAAGAATTAATACTTAAGTTTTAACACAATAAGCATATAATCACTACAATAAGCATTCATAAGCAAAATAAAACAGAAATAAGCAAGCTATAAGCACAATTAAACTAAAATGCAGGTTTAAGCTAAGTATTAAAGACAGAAATGGTAAATTGAGAACTTACATAAACCTTTGCACAAACAAGGCTATCAAATGCTCTAAGAGCTATCAACAAGCTCCAACTTATCAAGTGATAAGCTGGTAGGGTCCTGGAAGTCCTTCCTTAATTGACTTCCCTTCCATTAATAAGCTTTGGTAATATTGATTGTGCGATTTGAGTATGATAAGCTCAACTAAGCTTTTGAGAGCTTAGTTGAGTTGATAGCCATCTTAAGAGTAGAGATGACAGGTTAATGAGAGCTTATTAAACTGTAGAAAGCTTATTCAACCATTTTACAAATTTAGTGAAATAGATTAAAGCATAAGACTTATAAGTGAAATGCAAACTTTTATTAATAAAAACGTATTACAAAGCTTTTTAAATGAAAGTTACAAAGATTGAACGATTATAAGCTAGAAAATACAATAAGCTATAAGCTAATTTACACTACTCCTAATTAAGCTAGATGATCCCTGTGAGTGAGGATGCCCTTGTATTTATAGCATGATAAGGAAGCTTCCAGGTTTCCAAGTTTGTTACACGCTACTTTTGATCCACACCCTTTAATCTTTTCCAATCATTGGATCCATCTTATGACCGTTGGATTGATATTTGTCACACGGATTACCAACGTGGCATTCCGTGTGTCAGCCCCCTTTGTGCTTCTTTTGCACTAGATTTAGTGCAAAATCTCAATCATTGGTGTGTTTCTTTAATTGCCCGTGTGTCCTTCCTTGTGTGCTTGGACCAATAAGAGCTCTCAATGACGTATAACTCTGCCACATCATACCTTGACACTTGAATTGTTGAGCCATGTCCTCAATTTGGAATTACCCCATGATTTTATGTCGGGGTGAAATGAAGATGATGATGAATAGTAACTCTTAACAGAGTTACGCGCCTTTTTTTCTTTTGACTTTCTTTGACCCGGCTTATATAACTTTGACTTGGGCTTATAGGTTTTGGGCCAATGGTGATGGGTTAACAAGTTTAGGTTTTATAAGAAGATAACAACCGTTATCTCTTAAGTATAAAAGAGATAACGGTGTTAGGGTTTTTAGGGATTTTATTTAATATGATTTAACTTTGAGGACTGATTTGGTATTTTTGAGGGTTTTGTCTTCTTGTGATTGACCAATGTTGACCAAGAGTTGACTTTATTGACCTTTTGCTAGAAACTTCTGGCTCTTTTGCACACTTTCCTTTCTCGTGTCCGTGTTTGTCCGGTTTTGACAGTTTTCTTGTGATTTTTGCATTATCCGTTCCTACACATTCACAAACAACAAAATACATAAATACAAGCATATTTTTGCATATTTTAATCATTTAAGGGCCATTTTTGATATAAAAAGGATATGTGATTTCTCACATATCAAAATTCCCCAAACTAAGTGATTGCGTGTCCTCACGCAATATTATATGCTCTAAAACCAAATACCTCAAAAACTTCCCCAAACTAAATCTTTGAAAAGTAGCAAAGACTTTTGTGGGGAGAGTTAAGAAGTCACAAGATTTAAAACACCCCATTCTCCCATTTTTCAAAACTTTTTCCATTTTTTTACCTAGAATATTTCGACTTTCGTTATTTCCATAATTGTTAGGGATCATAGAACAAGATGCATTTCGATCCGAGAATGCCCCAAAAAGGATAAATTCATCGTTCCCGACTTTTCACTTGTCCAAACCAAGCTTAAAACGAAATCATAGTTAAATATCAGTAAAGATGCTAACACTACTCATATTTGCAACTTGTGAACTTTTCACTCCCGATAATTATTATATCTTAGGTGAATGTGCTATTTTGAATTTCAACCGTGGATCAACGTTTTGCAAAATACTATGCTTCACGTTCCACCCGAGAATAATGAGTTTGAAGGCGAGATCATCCCATGTAGCGACTTTCGTCTCGGCACATCCCAACCTTGCGGCTAAGTGACCAGGCTTTTGACACCCCACAGAGACTAGTATCGGGACTCACGAACCTTAGGATTAAAAAACTCTTAGATTTTCCGTATTTACATAGCTTATAAAATAGAATAGTCATAGTTCAAAAGCATATTTGAATTTAACAAAAAGAAATCTATTTATTAATTCAAACTTAATATTAAACCTTTATGTAATTATAACCTTCGACCTTTTAGAAGGCTGCAACATCGGTTGTGCGCCGGCAAGATGCAGCAAACTTTTATCAGTCTTAGATTTTTATTCTTACTATGGGCTTTCTTTAGAAGACTACCACATCGGTTGTGAGCCGGCAAGAGGTAGTAAACTTTTATCAGCCCACAGCTTATTATATTTTGATTAATTTTTTTAGACTTCTTTTTGAAAAATTCAAGTATAAATTTGAACTATGACTAAATTTTTTTGCTATATACTACATACAAATTGTTGATTTAAGTTTAATCTCCAAAAATAGCACGTATATTAATCCGGTTAGGAGCTTATGGGAGAAAAAGCCACAAATTACATACATGAGCTCTTAAGATTTCCAACTAATTCTTGTCTAGCATCCTACTCATACTTAACGCTATCATTTTTCGTTCTTCGCGAATTTCCGCGAACGCTTAGCCTAAAAGTAAAGGAACAAGCTAGAGCTCAACACACTCGATCGGGTCAAAATTTACTCTTATTCTACCCAGCAGGAAAGTCAAAATTGTGACAAAACACTTATTTTATTGTTGAAAATTTTTAAATTTTTTATTTTTTTGAAAATTTTTGTGGGAAAACAGGGTACGTGAGAGCAACAGGCAAAGGTAGGTAAGATCACATCGAAGATATACTACCCCATACTAAAATTAATCATTGTCCTCAATGTTTCCTAACCTAAGACTTAAAAACCCTATACTAGAACTCAAAAAGGTCGAATGTATAACTTAATCCTAAAGAAAGTATCACAAAAATCTCAAGACGTTTATCAAGTGTGCTAAAAGATAAATATTAGTCGATAATAATCTTTAGGATATCGGATTTTCCCAAACTAATGGCAAGCAAATGCTAGGAAGCTCGAGTAGACCGGGACAAAACACCGAACACGAGAGTCTTCAGAAAATTTTGGGTTAATCCTACAAATAATCACAAGCACAAACAACAAGAATCGGAAGAGTACAAGCCTCCTCACATCACATTAGAAATAAGAAGGAAGAAAGAAAAATGGATAAGCATGGGGTGCCTCCCACGAAGCGCTTTGTTTTTGGTAACCGAGTCACATAGCTTAACTCGATCCCCGAATTCATTCGTCCTTGGAGAAAGTGTGGAGATCCTAGACTACCTTGGGTGGTAAGTCCCCTCCGAAGTAATGCTTCACACGATGACCATTCACTTTAAAGTTTGGACCATCGGGTTGAGATAACTCAATGGTTCCGTATGGAAAGACTTTGGTGATGGTGAAAGGTCCTGACCAACGAGTTTTAAGCTTTCTGGAAAATATCTTTAGACGAGAGTTAAAGAGTAAAACTCGATCACCAACATTGAAAATGCGGTTTTTGATCTTTGAGTCGTGAAGCTTCTTCGTCCTCTCTTTATAAATCAAAGAATTCTCGTAAGCTTGATCACGAAGCTCATTAAGTTCATTAAGTTGAAGCTTCCGGTGATCACCCGCGGTTTTAAGATCGAAATTAGCATGTTTCAAAGCCCAATATGCTTTATGCTCTAATTCGATAGGTAAATGGCAAGACTTTCCGTACACTAACTTGTAAGGCGTACAACCAATTTGGGAATCCATTTATCTACGGGTTCAGCTAACGGTTGCATTTTAGGAAACCACCTAAACAAAGTTCTAGGTAAAGAGTTATTCAAATTATTCTTAGAATGCACATTCAAAGAATCACGAGGCTTTTTCCTAAAAGGTATCTTGCTAACTTGAGAATTTCTAATACTCACATCATCAAAAACAAACAAATCATTCACATCATAAGAAGCATACAATCTAGAATTACAAGAAACATTCATAGCATCATTACAAGCATAAGCACTTCTAGTGTCTATATGAAGAGAATTTACATGACAACAAGTCTTTGCGAGAATATCGCTTAACATCTTTGTTCAAATTTGAATTACTAACAGAAGACAAATCAACACTAGTAGTATTAGACGACCCTTTCTTCTTCCAAATAACACATTTATGCTTAGGTCTTCTAACACTATTAAAGTGACTCCCACTAATATGAGAAATGACAAATCTCTATTATGCACCAATACATCATTATTCACTGGTTTTTCATTTTGTTTTCGATGATGTTCTCTATACGTCTTTTTTTCTTTTTTTTCCATTTATTTCAACATTATTGAATCAAAAATGTTTTGACACTGAAATTAGTGAAACACTTTGTGACACATTTATTTTAAACATTCCTGGAGTAATCACTTTTGAGTTCTCCAAATTGTCACAACTTTTTTCAACCACTTGACAATCATTTTCACTTTGATTTTCCGATTCAGAAATTGCATTTTCACTCGACTCAAAACCTTTTGATTTCAAAGACTTAATTATTTCCAAATTTTCTTTTTCTTTTTCCAAAAGACTCACCACTTCATCTTCCAAATCAATTATGATCTTTTCTAAAATAACAGTCGGAACATATTTTTTGAGTGAACTTGTTTGCTGAAACGGAGAATCAATCTTTTCAAAATATGGATTTATTATCTCTTGAAAGTAATCATCCAAAAAATTTATCTTTTCATTCACATAACTTTCATTTAGATTTCCATAATCATATGCAAACATAATTTTATTCTCTCTTGCTCTTTTAATTTCTTAATTTCTAAAGCTTCATCCGAATGTGTGAGAAACATCAGAGTATACCCTAGACCAATAACCCTCTCATCGTAAAGACTAGGTCTTAATTCTTAGCAAAACTAACTTGGATTTCAAAACCTATTCCTTTTCGACCATTATACATGTTATCTTTAGAAGGCATGATCATATGTATTGTCTGTCGCGTTTGTCTGGTTTTATAAAGATTGTTTTCATAGTCATTCAATCTTTCCAAACACTTTTTAATTTCTAAATCCTTGTTATGCACACACTCTTCCAATTCTGAAATTTTTGTTTGTTTTTCTAAAAATTTCTCTTGAAGCCTCAGCACATTATTATTCAGCTCAACTAATTGACTACTTATCTTATCGAATAAAATCTCTTGTTCATCAATCTTTTTTCTATGTTGTTTATCATTATCACAAAGAGCAGAATATCTAATCATATTTTGATATCTTTCTTCCTCGAGTTTTGCATATTGTGCTTGACATTCAGTGTGAGTATCAATCACAACATGTTTAACTTTGAGTTATTCTTGTAAAATTTCTGTTTTGAGCAAGCAAATCATCATTCTTTTCGTTCAACACTTTTATTTGTTCATTAAATTCATTTTTTTTCTCCTCAAAAGTGTTTACTTGATTCTTCAAAACATCATATTTATCTTGTGAATCCTTGTTTTGATTTTCTAAATGTTTGCTTTGTTGATTTGCTTTCTCAATACGTTTCTGACATTTAGCAATCTTTTGGTTAAACTTCTTAATCAATTTGTCAACTAAATGATCCTTTTCTTCATAATCATTATGACCAACTTCTGACTTATCATGATCTTTTTGAGATACAATATGATTTTCATTAAAATGTTCACTAGCATATTCAATTGCATCATGAAAATTTATTTGATCATCATCATTGGCCACAAATAAACCATAATTAGTAGAGTTATCATAATACTCTGAAGTTTCATATTCAGATTCACTTTCAGAATCAGAGGTGTAATAAGATACCTCATCAATGGTTTCTTCAGCAGATGATGAACTTTCCTCTGAATCCGAAAGAACCTTTTTCATTTTAGCCATGAAGACCATATTTGTATTGATCTCTTGATTTGAATCACTACTGAACTCCATCCAAGCTTTGTCCACAGCAAGAAGCACTTGTTCATCACCGTCTTTCTTAGCTAGCAACATCTTTGTCTTGTAGTAGTTGTAGTCTTTAACCTTTGCTTTCTTGCAGTCTTTGGCAAAATGTCATTTCTTCTTGCAATTATAACACTTAAATTTGCTCATATCTCGTTTCTTCTCATCGGTTTTCTTATCCTCTTTCTTTTCCTCTGACTTCACGTACTCTGGTTTCTTGTTTGCTGAAGAAGAAGCTGAAGAAGTTCTCAGTAGTTCTATAAATGTTGTTTGTTGCTTAGATTATTTACTTCTTTCGATTAAAGCTTTTGATAAAACGCGGTAATCTTTTCAAATCACTGATATCTTCTATCATCAACTTCCATTTAGACTTGATTGAACTATACTTTCTCTCTGCGTTTGCTCACCTATGTTTTTCAGGCAACCATAACACTAATAGACAGAAGTAACCACAACTGCTTTCTTTTTATTATCCATAACATCATGCACATCCACCTTGGTTTTGCTTCAGAATGGTGTATAAGAGCATCATTATTGATATCATTTAGTTCTTGGTTTGCCTCATTTCAGTGTACCATATGTTTCAATTTCTCGGTTGCTATTGTTCAGAACTTTAATTCAACTCACAATTATATTTTTATTACCCCACTTCTTCAAACACTTAATCACTTTGTTAAGTAACGAGATAAGTATCAAGCAACTAGCTTCTTTCCAGTAGCTGTTGCAGTTGTCGTAAGGACTTTACAGAAAGTTTTACAACTCCCTAGACAGTTGTACCTAACCGTTGTAGTGTAGTATAGCAAGACTCGGGGGTTGTTATCGTTCTCTAGGGGAATAGGTTGGGAAGGCTTAATCACGGTCTAACAGAATTCTAAGGGTTGAGAGAAGATTCTTTTTGTATTTTTATGTTTATAGGAAAGCAGGTAAATCATATATTTGAGAGATTGGTTGATTTTAGCTATTAAAACTTATAATATAAACTAAGCTACTAGTGATAACAATATAATAAAAGATTGTGTTTATTTAATCATGTATTACTCCCTAGATTGCTTCTCCTTAGTGTTGTTGCTTTGTCACACTTGTGATGATCTATGTAATTATTTCCTAAGTCATGAACGAATTACACGAACCCGTCTTTATTTAATATTTATGTTAAGCAAGCACAAGTAAGGTAGTATGAAGACTATTACAAGGCCCTATAGGTATATTAAATGTAATTGAAGTATAATAAGAATGGATCAACCCTTGTTGGGGCAAGGTAGTATGAAGACTGTTACCCGATGGTATCCTTTCTACACAATCATGTTTTCCTAGACATGTCAACAACGATACAGACAAAAGCTGGTTTTCTAAGACCTAACATGCATATTCATCACAAGAAGAAACACCACTAAGATCTACATCCTAGGTTTCATACAATCATAAATAAACACAATAGAAGGTTTAGCCAAGCATGTTAAAGATAAAGTAAGAACAGATAAGAATCACACAACAAGACATATTGAATGATTAAGATAATCTTACTTTATTAAAACATGAAATTGAACAAAGGAATTTATTTAAAGGAAGAAGTAGTAAGGATTTTTTAGGATTAGGAAGTATAATATGGTTTTAAGGTCCCTAAATTAATCCACTAATAGATGAAAACGAGATACGGTTCGTCTCTTTCTTTTACTCTAAAGTTACACACTTAAAACCCTAAAAACAGATTTATATATATAGGAAAATCGTTGTGACGACATCGTGTTTTAATTGTGACGCCGTCATGAATAGAATATTCTAGGTAATGGGCTGGGTCGTGCATCCTGATGCCGTCATGGATTCTTGTGATTTCATCTTAGTAAGAGCTGTGATGGCACCACGTGTAATCTGTGACGCCGTCTCCAGCCGCTAAGAACATAATCTTGAGATATGTTGGTGTAGGTTCGTAGTCTTGTCCGTTTCTTCTCCAAATGTGCACCAATCATGTGTATTTCCTCCAAATGCCTTTCCAAATGTGAATACCTTGAAAGGAATGATTTAAGTACCTATTTTGGGCATAAATGGCAGTACGTATTTTGGGGTTTATTAAACGACCACAAATAAAAAGTGTATAAAATGCACACCTCATCAAATACCCCATTCACTTGGATTGCTTGTCCTTAAGCAAATGGGCTTTTCTACCTAGACAATAGCAATATGAGGGTCATTTTACCTACTCTTTAAAAGTATTTTACAACACAACCTTCTAGACCTCGTAATTAAAAGCACAGAAAGTATATATTAGCACCTCGCATAATTGTTTGGGATTCTTCTCTTTCATTCGGGTGTTTGTATCGATTATAACATAAGGGGGATGAACGAAGAAAATCAACACTCTATTAACTATCATAGCATTTAAAATTACAATTGGCTTGGTAAAGGATAAAACCTCCACTGGCTGGGGTGGTGCAAGCATTATTCATTACTATCTAAGAGGTCTTTTTTAATAAGGGTTGTTGGGTGTAGGTGTAAGATAACATATATGGAAACGGGGAAACGGATGGGATCGTTTGGGTGGCTTTGGGTGGAATTGGGAGTGGAATGTTAGCTAATTATTTTACACGGATACACGCTTGGTTTGTTGCTATGCCAAGACTCAGACGGAAGACTATACAAAATCTACACAACTACTACATCAATATCTTCTTTTTTTCTATTATTTTCTTTTTCTTTTTTTAATACTTAATTACATCACTAAACTTGGCGGGATCTAACACGCACCCCTTACTTGAGCTTTTACATGCTCTATATTTACAATTTAACTAATGACGATTTGATGTGGATAAAATACATGGAGATCATCTAACAAATTATGGGGGATATTGACTTAACTTTTATTCCTTATCTTCTGCGAGTGAATAATAAAATACTACCATGGAATCTAATCGTCCCAAAAATTATTTAGTATTTACAAGGATAAGGACTTAGCAACTGTGTACTTAAATAATTAACTTGGGTTAAAACAATAATGTACTAAAAATGAGTACATACAAGGTGGGCTAAGGCGATTTGGGTGTAACGATTAGTTTAAGGGTAACAATGCTCTTCATTAATAGTCTGGCTTAACTAGAAAATTACGAGAACCATGAAAAAGGATAGGCTCGTAGGGTTGTACTAGGGGTATCCTACACTAAAAATGAGTGCATGGCAAGGGTGTGGGATAGTTATATGATCGGTGTGACCATCATAACAATTACAGGTTTAAAACATGGGTTAATCCTAATGCCTCTTATTAAGCAGATCCTAATACTTAGTATGCGATCTCGAGATGCATCACAAAAACAAGTATTAGAATTTAATATACTACAGGTACACTCTCATAATCCTAAAGTAACCAATACCAATGTTCTAAAAAAGGCGACAAAACCACGCATACACATCCGTAACGACTGAATAGACACACATGATTGCTCACTCCTTAACTCGAACAAGCTAAAGGTATAATATCTAAGGGCGATCCCACAATTTAGGGGTGGAATTTGAGGGTATTTGTGCTAATAATATAAATTCCTATCCATGGGACGCTATTAATACTTGTTTTTTGTTGGTATGTGTCATAAAAATTTTAAATTTTGGTCAAAATTACCTCTTATGCTATGTTTCGATATATTACCGATCATTTTAAGGACAAAGCAAATGGCAAATAAAAGAATAGTTTTGAAGGCTTATTTTCCCCCTACACTTAAGTTAAACATTGTCCCCAATGTTCTATAAAGGTACCAGTAAATACGAATTAAAGGGAAAAGAAACTAGTTCTCCCCTAGTTTGCTCAATAATGGAGAAGAAACATGCGATAACTGGTTAAATCGTCATCCAAGAATTGTCCACTGAAACTTCCTAAGAACTTCCAAGCTTCTTCTCATAAAATATAACCTGTAATCAAAGACAAAGACAACTATACCAAGCATAAAATGTGCGATATACAAATATACAATTTGAATTTAGGGTTTGACTCGATAAAGCAGTAAAGATAGGATGAAAGAATTGTCAAACTTATTGGTTTTGTAGGTTTATAACAGAAGAGTACATATTTTAAATGTTATGCAATTTTTATTTTCAAAAATAATTAAAAACTTTAAGTTTTCTGGACCTGGGCGTTTGACGCCGTCAGGAAAATCCCAACCCCGTCACATGTGTCATGGTGACGGCGTCGCGTGTAAATCGTGACGCCGTCTCCACGTTCTGTGAAAACAAATTTTTTGTTTTTGATAAAAAAATTTCTGCACTTGATTCCATAAGTTAATTCCTGTACAGATAGCTGCATAAAACCTGAGATTTGACAATTTACTCATATGACTCGAAACTGACGCGAATTAATCTAAACAAATTATTTAACATGGTTGAACTTGGTTCAAAAACCGGATAAATTCCCATACACTTATTATTTGCAAAATACCTTTGATTGAAATTAGGACGAGGTTAAAAATAATACAAAGCATGATTACAAGATAGAGTTCGAACATGATAGAATAAAATGAAAAGAATAAAACACACGACACTCCTAATGTGCGGGAAAAGTAAATATTGGGTTGCCTCCCAAGAAGCGCTTTTCTTTATTTTACGAGTCTTGTAGCTAGACTCGAAGTCACATGTTCTTACGTGACTTCTCCTTCATCATCCATTCAAGTTAAGTATTCGGGTCTGAGTTCTAGGCATTCTTTGAAAAATCCTAATATTTTGCTCGTGACATACTCCACTCCTCTTCTCTTGTCCTCCTCGTTCCTAAGAAAGACTGATTTTGTGTGCTCTTTTTTAGGGTTCGACAATGAGTCATATTGTTCTATCTTATGGGGCATCTTATAGGAAACTTCATTGTTTCTGTTGGTGAACCTGACCACTCCTTTGGGTGGGTCATGAGTCATGTTGGATATTTCCACAAAAGGTTTTCCTAGCACTACTTGTGATAGCCTAGGGTCTATAATTGAGCTAATTTCCTCAATAATCATGAAGTCCACGATATAGGTGAAGTTTCCTACGAAGGCATGCATTCCTTTAATCCTTCCTGTGAAATTGCTAACTCCTCCATTTACATTTTCCCTAGGGTCGAGTTTTCTCCTCATGATCCAATTGTACATCATTCGAGTCATGATATTTAGAGGGGAGTTAAGGTCAATGTAAGATTTTTCTAGATGCACATGCCCAATGTTGCATGGTATCTTGAGGTTCGAGGGGCATCCTTCCATAATAATGGGATTTGTATAAATATTGAAGGGATTGGGCCACACATGAGGTACTTGTGATATGCGAGTTCACTCCTAATCAGGAATTTGTAAAAATACTCCACTTCTTGCCCTCCTGCTTAGGGTTCCTCCTTGCGGGAATTGTCATCCTTCAGGACGATCTCAATAAACATCACGTCGCCATTTTCCTCTTTGGTGCAAATAAGTTCAGTGTTGGATGATGTGGGAACTAATCCGAGTGATTCGAAGAATGAATTGAATTTGAGGACGTTTTCAGTGATGAATGTAACGGATGGATAGGGTGGTGTAGGCGGGTTGACATGGATATTTTTCGGGTTGTCCTCTTCTTAATTATTATCTTTTTCTCCATCATTATAAGAGGCGCTTTGTTGCTCGGTATGGATTATGATGGCGTTAATCGAACCGTGGGTTTGAGTTAAGCACTGCGGGTCTTCAGTTGGGTAAGAACGAGCAGACAAAACTGGATAAGTACTCAGTTTTGGGTTCTTAACCGTATCAATAGGTAGTGTTCCCGCTATTCGATCAGTGATGGCCTTTAAAACTATGTCGATTTTCTTGGTCATCTCGCTTTGTTGTTGTTTGAAATTGGCTTCAAACTTGGATAGTCTAGCGTCTTGAGATGCCATAAAGTCAGATACCAAACCTTCTATATTTGATTGATTGTTAAAGTTTTAAGGACTGTTGTTGAAGGAACGGTTTGGGATTGAACCATTGGGTTAGAACCGGTTAGGTGGGTTTGAAAAATTATTTTGAGAATTTTGGGGTTGTCTTCACCTAAGGTTTAGGTGACTTCTCCATGATGGATTATAGGTATCACCAAGATTGTTTTGCTCGGGCTTTAAAGTATACCACTTACCTCCTGCTTTATCGATACGTGAGGATGCGTATTCAACAAAGGCTTGTTCGGGATCTTCTATGCAATACTGAGTGTCGTAGGGACCATTGCAGATCTCACATGAGGTATTGATTTTGTTCACTTGGGTAGGTTGTGTCAGAGCGAGATGAGCTTCCATCAAGCGTTGGACTTGATTTTCGAGCTCAATTAGATGGCGGTCGGATGTACTCCGGAAATCTTGAGGCAGTGTGATTTCCTTGACTGGCTTAGCGAAATCCCTTGGGTCATTCCAACTTTTGTTGTCATAGAGGGCGAGGTCCTCTAATAATGCCCAGGATTCTTTAGCGTTTCAGTCATAAAGCTTACCACCGGCCGATTGGTCAATGGTTCGTCTTGTGACAAGATTGGCATGGTTATAAAAAATTTAGACTTGGAGCCAAAGGTCGATGCCATGATGAGGGACTTTTTGTAGTAAGTCCTTGAAATGAATCCATGCTTCGGATAGAGATTCTCCATGATGTTGTTGGAACATCAGGATATCGTTACGAAGTTTTGTAGTCCTTCCCGACGGAAAGAATTGAGCAAGGAATCGGGTAGTAAGATCCTCCCATGTGGTGATGGATCCTGCTGGAAGGCGTTTAAGCCAATTGCTAGCTTGACTGCAAAGGGAAAATTGAAATAAACACAGGCGTGTTCTTTCTTTGTTTTCACCCGTAAGGTCAAGTAACATCACTGTTTAAGAAATCTTAGATGTTGGTTTGGATCCTCGGCACAGAAGTCCGAGAATGAGCATATCGTTTTGCACAATCGATGGTGTCAGATCGAAGAGGTACACGTTTGTTCCCTACGGGGCGACTCAATGGTATCCTATAGCCCTCGTGCTAGGTTATATTTGTTAGTGCGGTTACATAAAAGTAGTCTTCCTAAGTGCGGATAGGATTCTCGTCTCCCATGGTGGTTAACGAGAATGGATTACGAAACAGATAACACAAAGAACAAATAGACTACGAGAAAGCTAAATATGACGAATTAAATCTCCCTATAAATGATCAAGCAAGTAGTAACTAATCTAAACTATGATCAAAACCCGAACTATTCCCCACAGCAGCGCACCAAAAACTTGTTTCGGTTGTCGTAAGGGACTTCCTACAGAAGTTTTACAACGCCCTTGCAGGCACCATACCGTTGTAGATTTTATATAAGCAAGACTCGCCGGGGTTGTTATCGTTCTCTAGGGGAATAGGTTAGGAAGGCTTGATCACGGTCTAACAAAATTCTAAGGGTTGAGAGAAGATTCTTTTTGTGTTTTTATGTTTATTAGAAAGCAGGTAAATCATATATTTAAGAGATTGGTTGATTTTAGCTATTAAACTAAATAATAAACTAAGCTACCGGTGATAACAATATAATAAAAGATTGTGTTTATTTAATCATGTATTACTCCCTAGATTACTTCTCCTAGTGTTGTTGCTTTGTCACACTTCTGATGATCTATGTAATTATTTCCTAAGTCGTGAACGAATTACACGCACACCTGCCGTCGTAGTTAATATTTCGTAAGGTAAACGCACAAGTAAGTAGTATGAGACTATACAAGGCCCCTAAGAGTATATAAAATGCAATGGAAATATATTAAGAGTCGTATCAACCATATAATGGAGTAAGGTAGTAATGAAGACTTACCGATGGTACCTTTCTACACAATACATGCTTTCTAACATAGCAACAGCGATACAACAAAAGCTGGTTTTCAAAGACAAAACATGCTATTCATCACAAGAAGCAACACCACTAAGATCTACATCCTAGGTTTCATACAATCATAAATAAACACAATAGAAGGTTTAGCCAAGCAAGTTATAGATAAAGCAAGAACAGATAAGAATCACACAACAAGACATATTGAAAGATTAAGATTGTCTTTACTGATTAAAACATAATAAAGGAAGTACAATATGTTTTAGCCCTAAAATCGTCCCTAAACGCTAACTAAAAAAACTAGGGTTATCCCCCCCCCCCCGTCCCCCCTTCATTAATCTAAGTTACACACTTAAAACACTAAAAACAGATTTGTATATATAAGAAAATCGTTGTGACGGCGTTGCGTTTTAATCGTGACGCCATCATGAATAGAATATTCTAGATAATGGGCTAGGTCGTGCATTCTGACGCCGTCGTGGATTCTTGTGACGCCCACTTGGTAAGAGCTGTGACGGCGTCACGTGTAATTTGTGACGCCGTTTCCAGCCGCTGAGAACATAATCTTGAGAGATGTTGGTGTAGGTCCGTAGTCTTGTCCTTTTCTTTTCCAAATGAGCCCAAGTCACATGTATTTCCTCCAAATGCCTTCCAAATGCTGAATACCTAAAAAGGAACGATTAAGTACCTATTTTTGGCATAAATGCATGATTTAAGGGGTTAAACGACCTCGAAAAAATGTATAAAATGACACCTCATCAGTAGCTTTGAAAGTCTCGTACTCATACAAAATTGCAGCTTTCCTATCTTGTTCACCATACTCAGAACCACGCATATGCCTTTCCAAAGCATCCTATAAATCTTTAGCAGTATCGTTGCTATCGATGAGAGAATAAATTTCATTTGGAAGTCATTGAATCAAAAGAGATCTTGCAACACGATCAATCTTTCGAGTCTTTTTCTCTTCAGCAGTCCAAAATTTAGGATCTTTAAGAGTAAGAGGTGCATTCGGTGCAGTTCCAGCAAGTGACACTTAAGCAACAACAAGCAATGGGTGTTCACCATTCCTAATAGAATTAATAATTGCTTCACCATCCATTTGCTCTTCAAGATAGTTCATAAACCGTTCACTCCAATGAGAATATTCACCCCGATACAACAACGAAATCCGCATTGTCGAACCAACCGTAATTACGTCTCGACTCATCTTGTACCTTACAAATATCTCGATATTCAACGAATAATCCCGACAAGCGCGCTCAATTAATCACCACAAACTAATATTCCACAAACAAAAATTATTTAATTCGCAAGTAAAAATCATAAACTAGAATTATATCTAAAAAATTCAACCCCAAATTATATCAATTAATCTTATATTATCCACCCGCAATTAAAACCGTAATCTAAAAGTTATACTAAAAAAAATTATCACTAAAAAAATCTACTCTCTTTTTTTATTATTTATTATTTTTATTTTTTACTCAACAATATTCACAAAAATTTGTCTATGAGGCACACATTGCGAAGATTGATACTTGCCAAAAAAATTATCTAAATGACGCAGAAAGCCCAAATCTGTAATAATCTAAAAAGCAAATCAAAGTCCAATAACGGTGTAATCTATTTTCAACAAGAAATTTTTTTATAATCACACTCGAATCACAAAAAAAAAAACTTTTTAGATGGAAGACCTATGAAGAACAGTTGTCACGGGTAAGTTTGGTTCTTTCTTGTTTTTCTATTTCTTGGATAGAACACACAAGTCTCTCAACCATATCTTTTCTTATACAACCATGAATCTCAACACTAATGATTTCTCTTTTTTTTTATTGTACGTACGAAGCACAGTTCTAAAAAGAAAATCGATCGATATTGACAAAAGGCTTCAAGAACTTATGAAAAAATGTGCCACAGGTAGGTTTTTGTTCATGGTTTTTCGTTTATGAATCGAAATAAAGTTAGAGATATGAACTCTTGTTCTTGTCTTTTCTTATTCTTTTCGAAAATTAAAACGAAGCAATGCTTCACAATCTGATCTATGAGGAGATGGTTCGACACCCAAAATCTTTAAAGATTTTTATCAATCAAATGAGGTGTGACCAAAATCTGAGATCATTGTTCTCTTTTTTTTTAAATTGTATAGTTTTGTTTTGAAAAATGGTTAGATCGGTTGTCTCGATCGGTTGTCTTTGGTTCACACTCGTTCGGTTGTAACTAATGGGTTACTCGTTCGGCTTACAAAGGTTTTAACTTGTTCGGTCCTCTTTGTATTTTTACTCGTTCGGGTCATTAAGGAAGAAACTCGTTCGGTTCACACAAGTTTGTACTCGATCGGTGTGTTACTAGTTCGGTTCCTCTTGCTAGAAACGTGACTAGTTCGGGTCTTCAAGAGTGTGACTAGATCGGTTGTGGAGTGATGAACTCGTTCGGTTCTTGATGAGGAAACTAGTTCGGTTCTCAAGTGTGTGACTTTATTCGGTTCCACACAAACTACAAACACCTTGTGTACGTACTTTTCTTGTACTCAAACCGTGCAACAACCCAAATGAGAATCTTACTTATACAAAAAAAAATGATTGTAAAATAAATGTATATAAAACGGTGTTAATGGAAAACGTGTTTTAAAGCGAGAAAAAAAATAATCGTTTTTGACCGTTTACCAGAAAAATATTTGAGTAGACCTATAAAAGTTGACCCAAAAATCAATAAATCATTAAAATTAGACATAATACTATGTATTAAGCAACTAGAAACCGATATAAAGAAAAGCACACTAATAAGCTCAAAACGTAATAAGCACAAATAAGCACAAATAAGCAAAATCTCAATCTCACAAACACATCAAACACTAAAATACGCACTAAATCCACAATACATTGGCTCGGATACCACATATAACCAATAGATCTGATTGATGATTAATGTGTGGAAAATAAGTATAATTAGTGTGTGTGTTTAGATGAGAGAAAATACCTAACTTGCCTAATGATTAAATGAGTTGTTACTCTGAACCTTGCATAAATTACTATTTATGTAGCCTGGTTAGGAATCTTATTAAAATTTTCCTAACTTAGCACTTTCTAGTCCTTGCACTTATAATAGTGCTACAAGTAATTATTTCTTTAAATTCTAACATTTACTCTTCGTAGGTTTTAAATTGCAAAAATTTCAGTTTTTAAAGAACGGGATTCATTCACGTTCACGAGTTTTTGTTGTGTTTTTAAGCTCAAATCAACTTCGTTTTCGTTCTAGATTTTCTTTAATCTTACATTATTATTTACTTAGAGGCTATTAAAAGTGAAAAAAAACATTTTAGGTTAATTTGAAAATTTAGGGTTTTTAGTCAACATTTTTAGATTCCCGTTATCGTTTTTAGCTTAAATTAGTGTGCCTTTATCGTTTTTAGTATAGATTGCATTATTTTTCCCGTAGATTTAGAAATCAATCCAAACCTTGTTCCATTCAATCTCCAAATGTCAATCCAACTCTCGACTTTCCAATTCACTCCTCGCTGGGGATAAACGACCCGGGAATATCATATACTACTTCCGGTTTCATTGATTTTGTGGATTTTGATCCTTATTATATATTTATATTTATTTATATTTATCTCTATATATAAAGGGTTGAATTTAACTTCAATCAGTATCCGATATGAAACGAGTATGAACTCGAACCCGACAATCACCAAAATCCGTTAAAAAGGCCTAGAAACACAATCGTGTCTTACCACTCAGCAGAATCTTAAGGCCTCACTTGGACTACCTTATCTCACTCTTAAGTTATTACTTTTGCCGTTACAAGTATTTACGATCATGAACTGTTGGTGGAGCTAACCGACTTGTGCACACTTGAGCTAATGGATTTGATTCATCCTCGAACTAACGACTGAGTACAATCTTCCGTCACCTATCACCTAAGCTCTCTCGCGAGCTCCCCTCATTTGTTGAACTTTATTCGGGGGATATTGTTTCTCGAAATGTCCTCACTCTTCGCATCCCATCACCGTTTGTTATAGTTGTCGTGGTTATGTGGCTGTTGTTGGGTCCTTGAGCAGTCCTTGCTTGTACAACTTTATCCAATAGGTAATGCAACCCCCTTTAAACCAGATAAACACCTATCGACGAAACATCTAGTCGAACTATTCATTTCGGGCCACTAGTACGAAGACTTAGGTCGCGATACATCTTGGTACTGCCAAGTAAGTTGGATACTAACATCCATTAGCCTCGTCCGATATTAATCATCGAACAATACAGATATCAATAATGAGACTCCGTCCTTGAATAGTTAAAACTTTACACAAACATACTCACGCGACTATACTTTTCCCTTTGACGCTTTCACTATTAAGAGACTTTCCTTATAACACGTTTATATCAGTCATAAGACCTTTAATGATATTTTTGAGATACTTATTTTGATGGATTAAATATCCTGGTCAAACCTAGCCAAAATTTTTGGTATAACAAGAATTGTCAAAACATCTAATTTTGCTGACTAAAGTTATCAGCGTCTTGTTAGAACTGGTTTATTAAGTCTTAAATCCTTTCTTAGTCACGCAATCGATTAACACAAATTAAATCTCGGGACGAGATTCCTTTAAGGGGTAGGTATTGTATGTTAAGTTTTGAGATTTGATGATTACAAAATCATTTACCCTTTGACTTTTCGGGTCCGTCTTGACTTTTTGACTTTTGATCATTTGATTGTACTTAAGTAACGATTAACGCCGTAGCCGGTAAATTTTTGAAATGTATTTAAATAATAAATTATAATTATTATTATTATCTCTCATTTACAAATTTATTTTTCAAACTTATTTGACTTGAAAACGAGAAGATATATGTTATTCCTAAGTTGATTTATCCATAAACGACTAGATAAATCACGTTTTCCGAATCGGACTCTTCTTAAAAAAAAAAAAAAAATTTGAATGTAAACCGACATTCCGGACAACTTTTTAGTTTTGCCTGAGACCCGAAAACGAGCAGAAAATTACTGAAATACCCTCGCAAAATTTTAGAAACGGGAACAACGCGTACCGACACAAAAATAATTAAATTATATTTAATTATCATTTTTTTATTAAATAAAAAGCATTTAATAAATTACTTATCATTTTATTCAAAAGCGTTTATTAAAAACGCGAGTATTCAAATTAAAGTTTTATCTTACGGACAAAGCTTGCCCGCGATACCGTTGGACTAACACCAAATAAATATAGACTTTTCAATAAATTTTGTACAATTCATTTGATAAACATGTCATGTAAATACTCATTTTCGTAGGAAAAACTATTTGGAAAATAATGGCGCAACTTTTGTGTTTTAAATCATCCGTTATCTAGCTTAAACGAGTCCCGAACTATTATTTAACAAAATTTACACTATTGGTCCCTGTGATAATATTTTCAATTTCTACCCTAAACTATTTTACATTTGCTAGTTTGTTTGCAAGGTTTCAAGTATTTTTATACTTAAACTATTAGGGTTACCTTATGTGATATAACCCTAAACATAATAAAAATTACATTTTTAGTCCCTCTAGTTATATTTATATGAAACCCCCTAAACTATATTAAACATGCCATATTTTTTTTAAAACTTTGTAGTATATATAGTTTGCATATTAGGGTTCATTTCATTTTTTTATAAAACCCTAGCCCCTATTTTTTCTCCTCCCCATATCCGGCCAACTTCCAGCCGATCTCCGGCCAGCCGCCCCGCTACCACCTCATGACGGCCATCATCCACACCACCACGCCACACCCACCAGCCACCACCACATCCACGACACCACATCGTCACCTCCACCACCGTAACCACCTCACCACCACTGCCACACCACCTCCTCCACGCCATCACCATCACCCTGTCATATCCTCACCACCAGCCGCCATCACCACCAACCAGGGTGCGTTTGGTTTTCTTAAGAACCATAAGGGTGCGTTTGGTTTCAAACCACCACCAAGGGTGCATTTGGTTTTGCTAAACCACCAACAAGGGTGCGTTCAGTTTTAAATCACCAACAAGGGTGCGTTGGGTTTGACAGAAATAGCACCAAGGGGTGCATTTGGTTGTTATTAACACCGAAAGGGTGCATTTAGATCTGGGTTCACCACCATGGGGTGCGTTTGGTTTAACAGATTCACCACAAGGGTGCGTTTGGTTTAATAAAAATACAACAAGGGTGTGTTTGGTTTAAAAGAATCACCAAGGGTGCGTTTGGGTGAGCAGGAAACCACAAAGGGTGCGTTTGGGTGAGCAGGAAACCACAAAGGGTGTGTTTGGGTGAGCAGGAAACCGTAAAGGGTGCATTTGGTTGGCTGTGTAACAGTCGTAAGGGTGTGTTTGGGTGAGAAGGAAAACCATAAGGGTGTGTTTGGGTGAGCAGGAAAACCATAAGGGTGTGTTTGGGTGAGTAGGAAAACCATTAGGGTGCGTTTGGTTTATATGTATCGAAAAATCAATATATCATAAGATTTCATAAATATAAAACCGGATCTAATGGTGGTTTAATGGTTAAATAAATGTGCTATTTATTATTTTGTTTAGTTTAGATATATATCGAAACACGCGTATTTGCAACACGGAATGATTGAAGAAGGAAAAAGCATTGAATTTTATAAACATGGGAAATGTCTTATAAACGAGTAGGTCATGCCGAAATTTCTATAGATTTCTATACTTTTACAAATGGGACAACTATTTTAGCCACAACCCGTCGAAGAAACGAAATACAAATTTATAAGATATTATTTTATATTTTACAATTGTCAACTACAAGATAACATCATAACTGTTGTAAAAGCTTTACAAACATCGTTTAACATAATTTGTAACCTTAACGTACGTTTACATCTATGCAAGAACTTTTATTTAATTAAGTAACGTTTTCCGAAAACGTGTCAAACTATTTGGTTTAATTATTTACACACACTTCTTATATAATACTTGCAAAGTATTATATACTTCATATTAATCTTTGGATTGTTTGACTTTGTTATATAATTCACGGTATGAGTTATATAATTGTTTATTTTTCATATGTAATATATAAGGAATATATTACATACTTTGCGATTACTTTTCGATTTATTTTATTTAACCAACCACCAAACTATTACAACTTTAAATCTAAATCTTTTATCAACGTGTCGCGTTGATGTAATCATTCATCGGAAAACCCAAATACATTATCCTAGGCTAGTGGGTCATAGCCGTTAAGATAAACCGCAACTTCTTGGTCGAGCCGTTCCGGTTTCCGTTTGTGTTGTGCTTAATATGTGCACTTCTGCCAATCGTTCTTTATCGTTGAGGTGAGTTTATAGCCCCTCTTTCACTTGTTTTACAAATCTCGGGGGAGAATACATGCTCGTTACAACTTGCTTACATATTTATTTACAATCACTTGTACATACTTGATTTCGTAACTTGGTTACATACACCTTTACAAATTTGTTTACATACTCATTACAAACTTGGTTACTGGATTTATATCACACTCTTTCTACTTATGGATTTAAGTATTTAAAGTTGTTTATGAATACAAGGGTTATTTCTTCATTGGACACAAGTGTTTTTGGTTATCATCTCCTGTTTACGTGTTGCCTAAGTAGCGATTAGACCACTCTCTTGCCCGAAACTATCATGAACTGTTAATTACGGATTGTAAGCGTGAATGTTATAAATAGATCTATTGGGACTAATTATCCCTATCCGGGTGAGTAGCGCTCACTACCCACGGGGCTCCCGATAAACGGATATATATCATGTCAAATCTCATTGGGTGTCTTGGTCATACACTGGTAGGGCAGAATACAATTGGCATATTATATGCTACACAAATTAGCTTCGGTGTCATGAGCTTAGCGCAACAATAGATACATTTTATGTGATACTGTATCTGTTATAGTAGTCACATACATTTTGGAAATCTTGTGGTCCACACTACTTTGTTGAACATTACTGATTACTAAACACTTTTCATTATACTGTGGTGAAGCAGTAGACACTATACCTTTTTCGGTTCTACATTTACACTTACATTTTTGGCAACTATTATAAGATTGAAATGGTCATGCATACTTTATAAATCTTTTGATTTCAACGTTTATACTTACAAAAATCTATGAACTCACCAACTTTATGTTGACACTTTTAAGCATATTTTTCTTAGGTGAATTAGATGCTTGGCTTACTTGATGTGCATTGGAGTCTAAATTGACAAGATTTCATTCATGGATTTCTACTTACATACAAATGATCAAATCTCGTTGCATTGCTTTCAAGCTTTTCATTGTGATGCAATTATGGGACAAATGTTATATCAATTTTAAGAAAATCAACGAGATTACTTTTTAAACGACACATTTAGAGGTCGTTCTCTTGTATCTTGTGCTGTCGTATTATGAAGTAACACTCCCGGACATATTTCCGCTGCGACACATTTTTGGGGGTGTTACACATAAATCGATTGCTAACATATTTCGCCTGCTAACATATATCGCCTGAGACATATTTCGCTTGACCTATGAAAAATTAAGCAGAGTTTCGTTTTCTAGAAATGACATAAATCGCTTGAAGTCAACCTGTCATAAATCGCTTGAAACATATTTCACTAGCTTATACATATTATTTGGCTTAGTATCATTTAATCGCAAGCTTAAACATGTTTCCGCTATGCATCATGAACATGTTTTTGCCCCTGCACAAAAAACACTAGGTTTTTCACAAAAAAATACCAAAACTCCAAACCCTTGTTGACGTTTTTAACTTAAAAACAAAAAACAAAAAAACCGCTTGATTTTTCTCCTTGCACAACAAGTTATCTTAGGAGGCCTACATCTTGCTTAAAAACCATAAACTTAAAAAACACTTTAAACAATCAAAATCCGAGCCTTTGATTTTGATACACTAAACCACAAGACAACGACAAACACGATACTAAAACAGAATAAAGCAACACAAGGTCACGATAATCACCCACCTCACCGCCCATGGTGACTGAATATACCCAATAGTAGATGTTATCAAATCACTTAACAAATAAACACAAGAAAGTCTAGAGAGAGAAAGGAGAGTTGTAGCACTTAGAGAGAGAAAAGAAGGAACAAATGTATTGAAGCCCTCCCCCACTGCACACCCAAACCCTCACCAAGGTGTGGAGAGGTGTTCTTTATAACCATATATCCAGGGGCCATACACGCAAAAGGGAGGTCTTATGTTTGACCTTCCAGTTAGCTTGGATAAAATTTCCAAATATAACCAACGAGCTATACTATGATTATATTTGCAGTCAACATAAGGGAGTCTTATGTTGACCCGGTTAGCTTGGTAAATTTCCAAATATTACGCTACGAGCTATTCTATGATATATTGGTAGTGATCGAGTCTTTTCTCTATTTCTAACAACCATTAAACCATAGTCGGGTGGAATCTTTGAGAGTATAGGTTTACATATGACAATCCACGGGCATTGCCAATTTCTTCATACTAATAGCACCTTCAAAGAGGTGCAAATAGTTGTCGGGGTCTCCCTTACCGTCATAGGAGACCACATGAGAAGGCATCTTTAGTCCATCTGGTAGAGTATAATCCTCGATCCAGCGAACAAATGGGGTCACACACCCAGTAGAGTCTGCGAACAGGCCCGTAGGGCCGTAGCTTGGGTATACGGGTGCATTTGGTAATGGGTTGATGGGTTGCGTATAAAAGGGATAACTATTGGAGAAAGCATTTAGAGGATATGTGGACCCATTGGGAGTGGGGCCATGGTTTCTTATAGGAGCCTATGAAATGTATCTCCCCATATGAATGATAGGTGGGGGCCCCTCCGAAGGAGGGAGTACCACCTTGAGCATAGGGAAAATAGCTCAAAGGTTGGCCGCTGGTTAAGCCAACATTTGGCTAAGGATACGGGTTAACATGAGTAGGTATCTAGACACTAGATGGTTGTATGCTATTAGGTATGAATGGTGGAGCATTGTATTAGAGATGTGTACCGTTAGGAGGGAGATTCCCTCCTAATTTGTTCGAAGGCTGATGGCCTCCGTATGCAGAGGTCAACATTGACTGTAGAGGTTGACCTTTCTCATTTCTCCCTAGGTGGGCTACGAGAAATGTGGTTGAGTCTAGAAAATAAATGGTCAACTGCATAGAAACTAAGGAGAATACAATGAAAATTCTCGTTACTTCCTGTAGGCGGTCCCCTAAATATAGGGGCGGTCCCAGATATATTTGGGAGCCGCCAGGTATTTAAGGGGGACGTTTTCTAGAGGGAACGAAATTTTTCCAGTATTTCCAAAATTTTAAACCTGTGAAGAAAAATGCTACCCTAGAAATTCCATTTTGTAGCCAACTTTATTTCCTCAAGAATCATCTAAAGCTTCCAAACTTCCAAATATATAAGCTAGTTAATCTAAATCCTAGTAGGGAATCAAGTATAGGCATTTGACAAAGAAATAATTAAGCATGCATAATATATATATATATATATATATATATATATATATATATATATATATATATATATTATATAAATATATCAATATACATATAAGGAGCATAAGAATGTATCAAGGAGCATAATGTATCAATTTGCATGCAAACATATTTTGGGATGATAAAATTAAACGATCATCCGAGGAAAATTATGTTACCAAAGCTAAGTACCAAGTAATCTACCAAATAACGTTAAATCTAAGTATCAAAGCATAGTAAATACCAACATACTTCTAACAAGTTTTAATAAATACTAATAATAATTAAAAAAAATTAGCCATTCTCCAAGTAGCTCACTTCTTCTTTCCCTTCCACAAGTTCTTGATGCCCTTTCCGATCGACCTTAACCCGCTCCGGTGCTCATCTTAAAGTTGGACTTGACGGTTTAAAATTTTAGTTTGTCGAGTGAAAAGGGATATTTTGATTTTCTTGAGGTGGGTTTGAGAAAACTTGTGGAACATCATTTGACAAAGAGTTGACAAAATGAGTGAGAGACGGAGTGCTTGCACGAGAGGTACCTTTGTTATTCTCATCATCATCGTCATCGACATGATGAGAGGATGATGGATGATCGAAGGCGGAGGAAGAGGAATCAGAAATAAAAGGACGGCCTCTTTTCGTGCCATAATCCTTTCGCGTCTTTCGCTCATAGTGAGGAGCGAGAGTATACATGTCATGATCGTACAATACATATGCATATTGATCGCTAGATAACTCGGGATGGATTGACATGATACGTTTAAATAAGTGGGTCAATAACATACCATAAGGTAAGATCAACCACTTCTTTGAACGAGATACCCACTCCCATTTGTTTTTGCAACAAGAATGCAAGATGTATGGCTTGACTAAACCGATATAATAAAGCATATTATAAAGACATGCCCGGGACCGATCCGTGTACCACCAAGACAAAATGCGTTTGTCCACAAATGATTTCGTCCAAGTTTTTCATTAATTGTGTGATTCACGCGTTAGAATTGATTGACTTCGACAAACAGTGATTTGTTTCATAGACAGATACGTTTAAGGTGTTTCCTCCTTTTGACTTAAACATAGAGTTTGATGTCATTGGGAGTAGGAGGGGTAGTTTGATAAGGACCATTCGAGGGAACACTAGACTCCAAGTAGTCAAGGTAACCACTTGACATGTTTACCTATTAAACTACGAGCTATATTGAACAGTAAAATACATGGGGTGACCGAGTCTTTTTCTAATATCTAACAATGACGAATTTGACAAACATTTGACCTTCAGGATTATACTCAAGACGAAAGCGACTATCGAACTCGAGAATAAAATGAGGAACGATTTGCTCACTTATTGTGAGAAGATAGTTGAACCCAATCATCCCTAATATAGTATTGATATAGACTATATCATCAAAGTTGGGATCCACAACCCGACCCTCATGAATGTGACGGTCTTTAATAAATTTGAATCTATATCTTAAATGTGGGGTATATTCATTTGAAATTTTAGAAATATAGCTACGGGTATTTTTGTGGTCAGATGCAGTTACACGAGGCATTGTCACCTATACAAAGAAAATTTAATATATATAATTTTATCATTGTGAAATCGAAATAAAAATTTATGTCTAGTGTGTGCCTATATGCAACGAATGTGGAGTGGTAATTAACTTGACTCTAAACAACCTATGAGTTAACCTAAACACTCCTTTATTTAATTTTGCTCATTCAACATGTCGAATATATAACTATATATATATATATATTGACTATATATCTCGATCGATGGTCATGAGATCGTTATGAATGAGTGCAAAAACGTTTTTGGAATGTATTAACAATGCATTAAAACATTTTTATGATGTTCCTAACGTGAGAAAATTTTGAAAATAAATTTGGGGTTTTGTTCATGAAGAAAAAAATTTCAAGCACACTCAATTATGCAAATCTTACGTCTACATGAAGCATAATAGTTATACATGGTGTTTATCTAGTCCTAATTGCATAATAACACAAGAAAAAATGAAAACCCCAATTTGTGATTTTGAGTTCAATTTAATCCTAGACTTAGATTAAGAAGAAAAGTGATGAAATAACTTACAATTGATGATGTTTATGATGTCAGGAATGACAAATGATGTTGATTGCACCTTTAATTTGTGTTTAAATGGTCGATTTTGATTTTTGGTGGGTTTGGAGTTCGTGCGTCGCAGATTGGATAAGAAAGAGGGGTGTTTGGTTTTGAAAAATAAAATTATGATCAGACATAATAGTCTTCGTTGCCGATGGTCCCATAAATATAGGGGGTCGCCTGATTAAATTAGGGAGCCGCCCGATTTATGGGGGCCGCCACCAGCAGAGGTGTTTTGGACTCAATTTTTGACGAATTTTACGAAAATAGTGACATTTTAATTTGCATTTCGCTAATTAAAAATGCTTAAAATACTTCGGATAAAGTAATTAAGTTGTCACGACATGGAATGGAACATGGACTAGAATCGAGACTTAGAAGAAAAGAATATATCAATTTACGGAATGTGTTCCATCATTCTTAAACCAAGATGAAGATAATTGAACGATTCGCGCTTCAGGGGTTTAGTGAGAATGTTGGTGATGTTATCTTCAGACGAGACCTTTTCGATGGAGATGTTTCCTTTTTGGACATTATCCCGAAGGAAATGGTGGCGAATTTCGATGTGTTTTGTCCGCGAGTGTTGCACCGGATTTTTGCTAAGGTCAATCACGCCTTTGTTGTCGCACATGATCGGAACGTCGTCGAGTCGAATGTCGTAGTCGATAAGCATTTCTTTAATATATTTAGATTGATTAAAAAAGATGGCATCTTCCATTTGTTTTATTTGTAATCCAAGGAAGAAGTTAAGTTCACCCATCATGCTCATCTCCAGGGGCGAAGAGGGTAGGGGGACTAGGGGGTGCTGGGGCCCTCTCAACCAGCCCATAAGCCCACGTCTATATGTAACAAATTGGTCATTTTTTTGGAAACCCATTAAAAATGCCAAGTTGGGCCCCTGCTAATTTATTTAAGGAATTCTATAGCATGTCTCAATTTTATTAGGTGGTTGTGCTGTATATCCACCCAGTTTCTAAACATTGACAAGAAAATAAAGTTCGTATGTAAAAACTGTATTGCACTTTACTTTTGATACTAAATTAAATCATAAGTCAAGCTTTTTTTAGTACTGGATGTAACTTTGATTCAGTTCTTGTTTCTAATTGTTTTATATAAAATTATGAACATAAAGCTAAAAGAAAGATTTATCTTTTATTGATAGACTAGTTCATCTTGTTTTATACCAACTCTTTCTATTCGGTTACAACAACTAAAAAGTGTTGTTAGTCATGAAGAGATGAAAATGAAACTTGTAAAATGACATTTTCTCAACACATGTTAAACTTAAAAGGCTTGTGGTACATGTTTTGACTTGTTTTCATTACTAGCCTGATAATTCAAAACACAACATATTTTTTCGCATATACAATGTTTTTTTACCATTTAACAGTACATTGTTCGGCCCCTCTTAACGTAAAATCTTGGCTCCGCCCCTGCTCATCTCAAACTCATCATGCATGATCTTGGCAAAGTCATCACACATTTCTTGACAAGTCGAACCGAATATAATGTCGTCGACATATATTTGAACTTTTCTTATTTGTAAAAAGTGTGTTATCTACCATTCCCATGTTGTACTCATGTTTAATAAGAAAAACTTTTAATCTCTCATACCAAACTTTAGAAGCTTGTTTAAGACCATACAAAGCTTTCTTGAGTTTATAAACATGATTAGGTTTTTCGAAATCAATGAATCCCAGTGGTTGTGCCACGTATACCTCCACATTGATAAAACCATTTGGGAATGCACTTTTTATGTCCATTTGGAATAACTTAAAATCTAAGGCACAAGAATAGGCTAATAAAATCCTAATGGACTCTAATCTAGCTACAGGGGCATAAGTTTCATCATAATCGATGCCCCCTTGTTGATTATAACCTTGAGCTACTAATCTAACCTTATTTCTAGATACTATACCGTTCTTGTCTAAATTATTTCTATACACCCACTTAGTTCCTATAATTCTCGTACTCTTAGGGTGTGGTACTAACTCCCAAACATCATTTGCAATGAATTGATTTAATTCTTCTTGCATTGCAATTATCCAAATTTCATCCTTTAAGGCTTCATTCACATTCTTAGGTTCTATAGTTGATATAAAACAAAAGAAGTTACTTTGGTTTTGGGCTTGAGACCTAAGGGTTCTTTGGTTAAGATTTCCTATGACGTTGTCTAATGGATGGTTCTTAGATTCCTTAATGTTGATAATTTCATCAACTTCTAAAATTTCATCCTCGATGTCATTTTCTAAGTTTTTCTTTCCGGTAACCTTAATTGCTTCTTCATCATCTAAGTCATCATCCACCAAGGGTGATGTTTTAGATGGTGGAGGAGTTTCATCGAATGTTATGTTGATGGATTATTCGATTTTTATGGTGTGTTTGTTAAGGATGATGTAGGCTTTGCTATTTTGGGAGTAACCTAGGAAAAGACTTTTGTATAACTTTGGGTCAAACTTGGTGAGGTAATCTTTATGTTTAGGATAAAGCATTTGCTTCCAAACACTTTGAAGTAATCAAGAGTAGGTTTCCTACCTCCCAAGAGTTCATATGGTGTTTTTACTAAGATGACTCGAATTAGGATTTGGTTGATGTATCTACAACATTACACCAAAACTTTTATGGTAACGATTGTTTATTTAACATCTTTCTACTCATTTGTTGTAG
>BQNB010032869.1:0-52818 GCA_026074375.1 Tanacetum coccineum
ATATCACCTATAAATACCCCCAGAAAAGAGAAACACACACACAAATTTACAAAGCAAATATACTCTGCCTAATTTCTCTCTTAAAGCAAGTGTGGGTGTTCATCTTTTCTGGTAATAACAAGCTTAACTCATCTTTTGTTTATTGCAAACTACTCTTTTCAAATCATTTTGTTTGGTCAATCGTGCTCTTTACAAAGATATCCATCCTTTTATTGCTCCTTTTGATAACATATTACACATTTTACGGCAGCGATCAACGTTAGACATTAACTTGTGACCATCTGGTGTGTAATATTCTGCCATTAAAACTTTTGTTTTTCAACACATTCATCTAAAATGGCAGAACAACAAACAATTAAGTATGGTCCTTAATGGAACAACATGACTATGGACAATGTGACTTTTCAGACCAATAATGTGGTGGGTAACTTTAACTACCCACCAAATGTGCCTGCTTACAAGCCAATAATGAAATTTCTGCTAAATTGTCCCTTGAAGAAAGCTTTTACCAACTGTCCCTCAGTGGTCTATCAAAACTTCCTCAGGGAGTTTTAGAGCACTGTTGTTGCCTATGACCCTTTTCCATCAACTGATGAGACTGAGCAACGCCCACTCAGGGAATTCCTCATCAGTTTTTCAGTTTTAAATGGTCAAAGACCTTTGACCCTTGACTTTAACACCTTTTGTTCATCCACTGGCCTTGATTATAATAATGGTAAATATGTGGCTCATCCTATACCTGAGGCTGTCAAGAAAGAATTGGGCAAAATTTCCCTTAATCCGAGTTACCTGGACAAAACCCCAGGTTCTCAGCGGGAACTACTCCTCCACTGAATAAGTGAACTCTATCCAGCAGCTTTTAGCCTACTGTCTCATAACTGGGACTGAGGTTGACATAGGGGAGATCATTTACAGTGATCTCGTAACCAAGCTACTGAATAAGTCTAGGCCAAAATACGTTTCATACCCTAGATTTATCTCATGTGCTTTACAAGTGTTACTGGGTTCTGACTACACTTAGGATGAAAAATTTGGGTTTTTACCTGGCATTCTGAGTAACTCTAATTTTACAAAGGACCCATCTAAAGTCACTGACATTGAATTGACGGCCTATATGATTGTTGTAAACAATCAGAAGGATTCAGTGTCTCCACTTCCTTTGGCTGCAAAGCTAAAGAAAGGGAAATCTCAGATTGTGACTCTAACCTTGCCCAAGTCACAGGGCCCTGAGGTTCTAGGAGCACTCTCTAAGAAGATCAAAAGGCCTAAGTCCAAAAAGCCACCCACTGAGACCAAGGTCACACCACCCAAGCCAACGGAGGGTTCTGAGCAATCCCACTTAGTCTCCTTGGGCACCGTACCTGATCCTCAAGATCTAGAGAGAAACATACAACTCGCTAGTGTGGGATTGTCTTCCACACTCGATGAGGACACTCGTAAAACAAAACCTTTGCTTGCGAGTACCGCTAATCCTCCAAAAGACTCAGGGGAAAATATTCAACCCCTTGACAGGGACATAACTTCCACGACTTCTGATGAAGGCACGGCTAAAACCACGCCGCGTCCTGAAGGGTTACTTGGAGATAAAGACTTAGGGGGAAACATACCACCCGCTGATATGGAACCAATACACCTCCCTGTTGCTGATCTCTCAGGGACTGGTGCTAAGTACCATGTGGACCAGACCCAGTCCACTAGATTGAGGTACCAGTCCCTGCCCGAAAACAAAGGCAAGCCTTCGCATGAAGGGGAGCTAGATACCCAACCCATAGTCCTATCTACATATGCAGATGTGAGAGCATTTCTCTTATCTAATGATGAAAGTGAGGAGGTGATGCGGTCGTCGTAAGACTTCTACATGAAGTTTTACAACTTCCTAGGCAGAGTACCTAACAGTTGTAGTAGTATAGGCAAGACTCGGGGTTGTTATCATTCTCTAGGGGAATAGGTTGGGAAGACTTGATCACGGTCTAACAAAATTCTAAGGATTGAGGGAAGATTCTTTTTGTGTTTTTATATTTTATGAAAGCAGGTAAAATCATATATTGGAGAGGTGGTTGGTTTTAGCTATTAAACTAAATATAAAGTAAACTAGTGGTGATAACAATATAATAAAAGACTATGTTTATTTAATCATGTATTACTCCCTAGATTTCTTCTCCAAGTGTTGTTGCTTTGTCACACTTGTGATGATCTATGTAATTATTTCCTAAGTCATTAACGAATTACAAGAACTCGCCGTCTATTTAATATTCCGTTAAGGCAACGCACAAGTAAGGTAGTATGAAGACTATTACAAGGCCCCTAAGAGTATATTAAATGCATTTGAAATATATTAAGAGTGGATCAACCATAGAAGGGGCAAGGTAGTATGAAGACTGTTACCCGATGGTATCCTTTCCTACACAATTTATTTACTTAGACATATCAACGCGATACAGACAAAGATATTTTCTAAGACCTAACATGCATATTCATCACAAGAAGCACACCTAAGATCTACAATCCTTAGGTTTCATACAATCATAAATAAACACAATAGAAGGTTAGGCAACAGTTTTGTTATAGTAATAAAGCAATAACAGATAAGAATCACACAACAAGACATATTGAATGATTAAATAAGTCTTACTTGATTAAAACATGAATTGAAGGAAGTACAATAGGGTTTTTGACGGCCTTACTTTAAAATCTGTCCCTAACAGTGCTAACGAAACTAGGTTTCGTACCCTCTTTTTATTCTAAAGTTTACAACTTAATACCCTAATTTCGGGTTTGTCATCATATAGGGAAATTTCAATCTGCGACGTTGGCTGATGTTTTTTGCGTTTTAATCGTTGACGCCGTCCTAACATGAAAGTATATTTAGATAATGGGTTGGTTGTCATCTGACGTCGTCTTGAGATCTTGTGACGTTTGCTTTGGATTATCGTTTTGCTTTTTTTTTTTATGTAGACGGGCGACACGTGGTAATCTGTGTGACGCCGTGCTCTCTAAGCTTCCTGAGGTATAAATTCTTGAGCAATGTTGGTTGTAGGTCCGTTTGAGTATTGTCCGCTTCTCAAATGAGCCCCAAGTCACTATAAGTTACTGTCTTGCCTAAATGCCTTCTCAATGCATAATACGCTGTAAAAGGGAATAGGTATGATTAAAGATATCAATTTGGGCAGTAAACACTCGATTTAGAGGGGTTAAACGGCTCGCACCCAAACCCCGGGTAGGACGGCGCCCCAAAAAAAAATCCAAAAGAGCCCGGGCCCCCGGCCCCACACCGGCCCCCCCCCTGAGCCCTGCCCCCAAAAAATAAAAAGTGGGTAATAAATAAAAATAAATATTATAAATATGACCACTCGATCTAATACCCCTTATACTTGGGATTTATTTTGCTGTATACCTCAGGAAAAAAACAGAGCCATGCTCTTTTCTATTCGCTTAGACCAATAAATCAATAAGTGTTTAACTTTGAGGTGTTTGTCATTTTAACCTACTCTTAAAAAGTATTTACAACAACAACCTTCTAGACATGTAATTACAGCTCGTGGAAAGATTCTTATACTAGCACCTCACATAAGTATTTGATGATTTCTCTTTTCACTCGGGTGTATAATAAATTCTATAACATTAAGGGGTGGGGGATATAGAAAAATCAGACACTCATTACTATCATACGCATATAAATTACCATATGGCTTGGTCACATAATCAAACGGCTTCCACGCTAGGCGTGATGGTTATCATGAAGTCATTATTCATTACTATTTCTTATGATTTTTTTGTGTTGTGTTTATTTTTTATTAATTAATGGTGTTGTGTGTGGGTTTTTTTTTGGTTTTATGTTTTTTCTTTGTTTTGTGTTGGTGTTAGGTGTTAAGTATATACATTTAATTGTTGGGTTAAACGCGGATTTTAGATTTCTAATTTATCGTGATTTTTTGGTGGTATATATTTTACATTGAGGTGTGTTCTTTTGTGTTTTTTTTTTCATTTGTTTTGTGGATTTTTGTTATTTTTTGGTATGTTTTGTGTTTTATTTTTTTTGTTATTGTTCATTACTTTTTGTTTTTTTTGGTTTTTGTGTTTTTTTTGTTTTTTGTTCATTTATACGTTTTGTTTTTTTTTTTTGTTTCTTGTCTTTAGCTATAGTTTATTTTTTGCTTACTGATATATTTTCATCTTGTGTTTTTGTTCGTTGTCTTTATTTGCGCCTTAAAGTTTTTTTTATGATATATTAGTTTTTGTTAGATAATTATTTATAGATATTATGAATATTTATGATTCTCTTATTTTATCTTGTGGTCTCTAGACTGATTTATTATTTTTTTTTTAGTTTATTCAGATATTAATGATTATTATTTTTATTATTTTTAAATTTGCTTTTTCTATCATTATAAACTCTTTATCATTCTATTGCGTTCTGTCTTTTTTTTTGTTGATTTTAAAGAATAGCTATACGCATATTTTTAATATCTATTTTATAACTTTTTTTGTGTTTGTTTTTCAGGTTTTTTTTATTTGTTTTTACATTTTTATGTTTTTTATTCTCCCGCTTTATCGTTTACTAATTTTGATGCTTTTTTGTTTTATGCTCTGTTGATATTTGTAGATCAGATTGCTAAAGTCTGTTTTATTGTGTATTTCCTGATTTTTGAGGTGTTTTTTGTTGTGTAGAAAGATAATTCATGGGATTTATTCTTAGTCTTATATAGTTTTTTTTTAATGTTGAGTTTTTTTATTCTTTTGTTTGGTTTGATATTTTTTGGTATTGTTTTTTGTTTGTTTTCTTTTTTTTTTTGGGTTATTGTACTTTCTTAAGATTCTTTTTTCTTCTCTACACCTTTCGCTTTCGTTTGTCGAAAGTTATAATTACTACCATTGAATGCCATCGTCGCTTAAATGTATTATTTTTAGTATACTAAGGATAGAGGTGACTTGTGCTAAACGCCGTATTTTTGTTTTTTTGTTTTTCTTTTTTTTTTGTGTTTTGTTTTTTTTTTGTTTTTTTTTTTTTTTTTTTTTTTTTTTTTTGTAATCGTCAATAATTGTACTTGGTATATTTTAAAACTAATAATTGTACTATGTAATTTTGCGTATTTTTTGTATCTTATTACGATTATGTGTTGTGTATCATACTTATGTTGTTGTATGGCTTATAGCTTGTCGCTTTCAATTTGGTGTTTTTTTGTTTTCATGTATGGATCATATTTTTTAATGATTAGTGTTCTTTTAAGTTTTTTTTTCTTCGTTTTCGTTTGTTTTTTTTTTTTTTTTCTTTTTTGTTTGGATATTTCTGCTAGTATGTGTCTTCTATTCTAATAGTATGGTTTCTTTTCTCTTTGTATGAGATAGCTATGGTTATAGTGAGGTTATTAAATTAATTTAGCGCAGAGTATATCTCTGTGGTTGTTTGTAAATTGATATGTGTTATAGGTCATCTTGTTGTGTGTTATGTTTATTGGTTGTTTTTCTTTTTTTTTTTTTTATTTTTTTTTTTTTTCTTTTTATCAGCTTTATTGTTTTTTTTATTTTTTTTTGTTTTTTTTTTTTTTTTTGTTGTTTATGTTGTTTTGTTTGTTTCATATTTTTTTTTTATTTTTTTGTTGTTGTTTTTGTATTTCTGTTTGTTTGTTTTTTTTTTTTTGTTGTTATTGGTTTTTTTGTTTTGTTTTATTTGTTATTTTTATGCCATGTCACATCCGTCTAAATGATGTATCGTGTGGCGATGACTCGCAGTTTTTCATATTATTTGGTTTTGTGTTTTGTATGGTTTTTTTTTTTGTTGGTTGTTAATTTTTTGATGATTTTATTGTTATTAGGTATATATGATCTGTGTCTTCTTTTTGTAGTGTAATGTTATTCTTTGTTTCTAACGTTATTTTTACATGTTGTTTTTAGATTTTTTTTAATTTTTTTTTTTATTTAAACATTTAGGTTATATTTCCTTAATGTGCTGTTTTTGCTTATTTATCTAAGCTTAGATCCTTTTTATTTTTAATAGTCTTTATTTTATATGTCGCGTGTCTTTTGGGATCTTCTTGCTTTCAATTCATGCATTATATTTGATCATAGTTTTCTAATATTAATTGTTTTTTTACTATTATCGTTATCTGTGTACATTTGTCTGTTTTTTATCGTAATTTTAAATACCCGATTTCTTTTTTTAATTTTGTCTCCAAGTAGTTTAGTAATTTGAATATATCTGGTTTTGTTGTATGTTTATTAATGAGATCTGCTCACGTTATTGTTTACACATCTGTTAGAATATAGTTAGTTAGTGTTGTAAAAGTAAACGACGATGAATAGAAATAATAGGTGATCAACATCTAAACTAGCGCGTGACAAAATAAAATTGACACATAGACACAATAGTGACTTATGCCCTCAACTCCATAACTCGAGAAATGGGGGAATAGGGGTAAGACCTTTCAAGTAAATTTAATTATATAAAAAGTAGATAATTAAACTAATCTTGGGCGCTATCGTAGTAGTTGGTATCGTAAGTATCTATTCTTTTTTGTTGTTAATTGTTAATAATATATTTGTACCTTTGCATATTTTAGAAGTATCTCTTAGAAGTGCAGAATCTATAGTGACTGTCTTTTTCTTCTGTTGGTGAGGTGGAAAGATTGCTTTAATTTACGCAAATGTTTGTTAATATATATAATAGATGGGCGTTGGAATACACACATGTGACTGCTCACTCCTTAACTTGAGAAAGCTAAAGGTATAAAATATCTTGGGCATCAATAATAGATACCTGAATTCCTAAAGATCTAAAGGCGAACCTCACATTTTTGGGGTGGAATTCTGAGGGTTATTGTGCTAGTCATATAAATTCCTATCCATGAGACGCTATTAACACTCGGTTTTCGTCGGTATGTGTCATAAAAAATTTTAAATTTGGGTAAAAATTACCTCTTATGCTATGTTTCGATATATTACCCATCATTTTAAGGACAAAGCAAATGACAAATGTTTCTAAGGTTTATTTTCCCCCAACACTTAAGTTGAACATTGTCCCCAATGTTCTATAAAGGTACCCGTAAAAACGAATAAAGGGAAAAGAAAACAAGGAAAAAAACTAGTACTCCCCTGGTTTGCTCAATAATGGAGAAGAAACATGCGATAACTTGTTAAATCGTCCTCCAAGAATCATCCAATGAAACTTCCTAAGAACTTCCAAGCTTCTTCTCGTCAAATATAACCTGTAATCAAAGACAAAGACAACTATACCAAGCATAAAATGTGCGATATTCAAATATACAATATGAATTTAGGGTTTGACTCGATAAAGTAGTAAAGATATGATGAGAGAATTGTCAAACTCATTGGGTTTTGCAGGTTTATAACAGAAGAATACATATTTTAAATGTTATGCAAGTTTTATTTTCAAAAATAATTTAAAACTTTAAGTTTTCTGGACCTGGGCATTTGACGCCGTCAGGGTTTTTGTGACCCCGTCATAGGTGTCGTGGTGACGGCGTATCGTGACGCCGTCTCCACGTTCTGTGAAAATGAAATTTTTGTTTTTGATGAAAAGTTTCCTGCACTTGATTCCATAAGTTAGTTCCTGTACAAATAGCTGCATAAAACCTGTGATTTGACAATTCAATCATATGACTCGAAACTGACGCGAATTAATCTAAACAATTTATTTAACATGTTTGAACTTGGTTCTAAAAACTGAACAAATTCCCCTACACTTATTGTTGCAAAATACCTTTGATTGCAAATAAGACGAAGTTAAGAACAATACAAAGCATGATTACAAACTAATTCAAACATAATAAATAAACTATAAAGAATTAAAACACACAAGACATTAATTAAGCTAATTCATAAAAATATTCGGAACAAGAGTCAAAGTATTCAAGCCATATAAACTATTACAAACCATAATTGTTCGAATGACAAGGGATGAAAATAACAATGGAATGAAACAAGAGTGATCAAGAGGAACCATCCTGAGAAGGGTAGGGGCGGTATGTGTAGCCGGGAGGCATGTGTCCCTGATAGCCAAAAGGAGGGTAGTCGGCTTCGAACCTAGGAAATGGATCAATCTGGAGATGTGGCTCAAGGTTGTCGTAAGTCGACATGTGCTGGAACTGACGAACAGTGTGATCATACATCCAGTGAGCTCGTTCATCCTGCTGCCCCATCCAAGCGTCAATCCTTCCCTAATGCTCATCTTGCTGATCCATCCAGTGTGCCTGGTGGACTTGCCAATCACCTTGGCTCATGTCGTGGTAGATGTCCGTGGATCCCCCAACTCCTTTGTTTCCCCCTTTTCCATCGCCTTCCTCATCATCACCTTCACCTTCATCCATAACCCCTCTGGTAGCCGGCCAACAACACTCACCCTCGTAGAGTTCCATGATGACTTCCATCTTAACCAATGATGTTTTCCTATAAACATGTGGAGGGGCTCACGGTTTAACACATTTACCATTTCATTGATGAGCAAACCAAAGGACCGAGCTATCCTTGTCACAAACATCCCTCTGAAAATCACACTCTTATCCCTTACGCTCTTTAGGTACTTGGCGAGCCAATAAGGGATGTTACAAACAACCCCTTCCCCAAAGATGCAATAGAGATAGAATAAGTCAATCTCGGTGACACGATTGGTGGTTTCCTTCCTACCCGTAATGGTCATTGTGATGCACCGATTAACAAGCTTGATCCTTGGGTTCCTAATGGATTGTGCTTTTGTGTTTCCCACATTGTACATACCGTCACCAATACTAGGCCAAAATGAATGAGTCAAACGAGTAGCATTGACCATTTCTGCATTTCTTAAACCACTAAGTGTTGCAACATCTCTAGATTCCCCCTCGGAGTACAAACTAACTCTCTATCCTAACTCAAGGAGGGACATTTCCCTTTCCACTCCTCCCAACCTAAATGTGACACCCTTATGTAGAGGTTTATACCTACAAGGGGTGGCATCAAACTCAAATGAAGCAAAGAATTCGCGAACAAGCTCGCGGAAGATGGGTTCATTGATTTGAAAAAGGTTAACCCATTGTGGTCCAGAGAAAGTGTCGGTGTTGATGAAGTCAAAGAATGGTTGAGCAAGACCTTTGTTGGAGAGAAACTCCCAATCGACAACATCCCCGGAGTGAATAAAGCGCCCAACGAGGTTGTTATAGTTCATTTAATGGTTTTCATTATCGAATAATCCAAACTTGCAAACCCTTTCTTCCATTGTTTCTTCGCGAGATGAGGAGGCTTGCCCCCTAGTGCTCCTAGCTCTTTTGCTCATTGCCTATATTAAGTTAAAACAAGAAATAAGAGGAGTTAGAGGGCAAGAATTAAGCTGAGTGTTTGTTCAGATGGTGCCGACGGCATCACGAATAACATGTGACACCGTCACAGAGGGTCTGTTTCAAAAAAAAATGTTTTGCGAGGGAAAACTAAGCTATTTTCCGATAAACATGTTCCCAAACACCCCCTTAGCATCAGACCCCCACTTAGGAATTCAAAAAATTAGGGTCATCAATCCTAGTTTCGAGTTGTTTTTGCAGAAGCGTTGATTTCGGATGATTTAATACTTAAGGTAACAACAAACTACTTAGATTGGTGTTTAATTGTTCCTAATTTCAACCAATTAGGCATGAACCAAATTAGGGGAATCAATCAATATAATGGGTATGTAATTGATTAAGCAAAACCAAGAGATCACGAGGAATGATTTACTTACCGATTGAGGATGAACAATTGTAGGATAGCAGGAATCGGATCGGGGTTTAATGGAGATGTTTGTTGGCTGCTTGCGTTTGTGTGAAGGGGAAAGGAGGATTGTGATGGGTTTTATAAGTGTTGGATCTGGATCGCTGTGACAGCGTCACGTATTAATTGTGACGGCGTCGCGATGAATTTTTCGTTGTGGCCCCTTATTGTTTTAGAAGCTTTGAAGTTACAGCCCCATGACTTCCTTTTTAAGGAAGCATCGTGTGTTCCCCCCTTGGGGTCAAACACACGATTTCTCTCAACGTGTGTAAACTAGTTGTGGGGAGAGGGGTCACGTTTGATGGGGTCGTGATCCATAAAGGAGAGGTTACTTTGAACAAGTGGTTGAACGGTTAGGAAATTGCTCGGTTTGTGATAGGACTGATTAGCCCTTTTTCCAGGCTCGAACCCAAAGGTATTCTTTCGAGGTTGAGGTGGATTCGAGGGTATTATTTAGACATGTCTTACGCATAGAAGGTTTGTAGGAGTGGGAAATGTCTTCTTTTCGAGGTTTTCTAAGAAGTTACATTTAGCACTGTTCTTCAGGACCTTGGTGTCCGGATACTTTGTGATTTTCTCGATCTTCCTAGGTTTATTTTCTTTTTCCTTTATCCTTTCCTTCAATTTTCTCGCGACTTCTGAAGAGAATTCCATGAATTCTTCTACAATAACTTGCATGTAATTTTCGAGTTGTGTGATCCTTTCCTCTTGGTCGAGGATAAAGTTCGTCACAATGTGCTCAAATTCTTCTTGACGTGATGGCTCAGAGGGTGGTCGATATATTTCGTTGGTTGTCAACCGGAACACGCTTTTGCTTTTTCCCATTAACGAGATTGCATCCGTCATAAGTGCATCAAATTTACGCTCCATAATCCCCAGTAATTGCTCGATGTTAGGATTTTCGAAATTAAGGCTTACTTTACCTGGGGTAAGGGTATCATTCCACCCTTCGTCCTTATATTGGGTCATTCTCTTGATAGTGGCCCAGGCTTCGTTTGGTCGTAGTTTTCTGAGTCTCCCACCTGCTGCGTAGTCAATGCCTTTCTGGGTGGTGCCGTTGACATGGTCGTAAAAGATCTGAATTTGAAGCCATAAGTCGAGACCATGATGAGGGACTTTTTGAAGTAAGTCCTTGAAACGAGTCCATGCTTCGGATAGAGATTCTTCATGATGTTGTTGGAACATCAGGATATCATTGCAGAGTTTTGCGGTCCTTCCCAGTGGAAAGAATTGAGCAAGAAATCGGGTAGTAAGATCCTCCCATGTGGTGATGGATCCTGCTGGAAGACGTTCAAGCCAATTTGCTGTAAGACGTTCAGCCAATTGCTACTTGATCGCGGAAGGGGGATAATTGAAATAAAAAGCATTGCGCGTTCTTTCCATAGAAGAGTCACCAACAAGGTCAAGTGAGGTCCACAAGTGAGGAGGGAGGAGGGAGGAATCCTTGAGGTGTTGGTTTGGATCCTCGGACCAAGATGGTGCCGTATATTGAATGAGCAATTCCGTTTTGCGAGGCCGAACCTTGGGTAAGGTTTACGTGGAGCCGAAGTAGGTACAACATTGTTTCCCTACAGGGGATCTCGATGGTATTACCTGCAACCCTCGTGGTCGTATGGAGTAGTCTCCTAGAGTGCGGATAGGATTCTCGTCTCCCATGGTGGTTGACAAGAATGGGTTACAAAACAGATAACACAAAGAAAAGATAGACTACAAGAAAGCTAATATGAGGAATTAAAATCTCACTTGAAAGGATTTCAAGCAGGAGTAAAACTAAGTTAAAACCATGATCAATACCTAACTATTCCCCATGCAGCGGCGCCAAAAACTTGATGCAGTCGTCGTAAGACTTCTACACGAAGTTTTACAACTCCCTAGGCAGAGTACCTAACCGTTGTAGTAGTATAGGCAAGACTCCTCGAGGGTTGTTATCGTTCTCTAGGGGAATAGGTTGGAAGTTCTGTTATCACTGACCTAACAAAGATTCAAAGGGTTTGAGGGAAGATTCTTTTTGTGTTTTTACATTTTATGAAAACAGGTAAAATCATATATTGGAGAGGTGGTTGGTTTTAGTTATTAAACTAAATATAAACTAAACTAGTAGTGATAGCAATATAATAAAAGACTGTGTTTATTTAATCATATATTACTCCCTAGATTGCTTATCCTAGTGTTGTTGCTTTATCACACTTGTGATGATCTATGTAATTATTTCCTAAGTCATGAACGAAATACACGAACCTGCCGTCTATTTAATATTCCGTTAAGGCAACACCACCAAAAGATGTATTAATGAGGGGTTAGCAATAAAAGACACTAAGAGTATATTAAATGCATTTGAAATATATTAAGAGTGGATCAACCATAAAAGGGGCAAGGTAGTATGAAGACTGTTATCCGATGGTATCCTTTCTACACAATCATGTTTTCCTAGACATATCAATAGCAATACAGACAAAAGCTGGTTTTCTAAGACCTAACATGCCTATTCATCACAAGAAGCAACACCCTAAGATCTACATCCGACAGTTTAATACAATTATAATAAACACATAGAAGGTTTAGCCAAGCATGTGATAGATAAAGCAAGTAACAGATAAGAAGCACAACAAAAGACATATTGTAATGATTAAATAAGTCTTGGCGCGAGATAGAGAGGGATGAGGGACAGAATTGAAGGAAGTACAATATGGTTTTGAGGCTCTAAAACATCCCTAATACTGCTAAACGAACTAGGTTCGTACCCTCTTTTTATTCTAAAATACACACTTAAAACCTAATTTCGGGTTTGTATAATATAAGAAAATCCGCTGAGGGAGCGTGACTACTGCTTTGTTAATCGGGTGATGCCGTTGTAACAAGAATTTCTAGAAAATTGCTGGGTCGTACAATCTGACGCCGTCTTGAGATCTTGTGACGCCGTCTGGATTATCGTGGATGATGAGAGTGGGTGCGTCACGTGTAATCGTGTGGACTCCGACGACGCGTTTCGTGACGTGGATGGATAAGGAAGTTCTTGAGCAATGTTTGGTGTAGGTTCCGTAGTCCTTGTCCGTTTCTTCTCCAAATGAGCCCAAGTCACGTGTATTTCTTCCAAATGCCTTCCAAATGCAAAATACCTGAAAAGGAACGATTAAGTACCTATTTTGGGCATAAACACACGATTTAGGGGGTTAAACGGCCCCGAAAAAGTGTATAAAATGACACCTCATCAGGAGGATATCTTAGGAGCTGGTGTAGAAATAGATGAAGAACCTCAGGTTGTTGGCATTGCTGAAATACACCATCAGTCTCCTCCCCCTCAGGAAGACAAGCCTTAGTCTTCTCATGCTCCATCTAATGAAGCTTCGAATACTAACTCCTCCAGTGATGACATTCTTAGGAAATATGACAACATTATTCCACTCACTAAACGTCAATTGGTTAATCATCTCAGGAAGATTTCAAATGCGCTGTTTACCAGGATCTCTGAGGATAACTGGGAAAAGCATGAAGAGGTTGCGGTTAATTATGTTGATCTCAAAGCATCTATTGATGACTACTATGATGAAAACATTACTCATAGAGATCAAACTAACAAGTTGGTAGAAGCCTCAATGAATTCTCTTGACAAAAGCAGCAATACTATCAGTGATCTCTACAAAGGCCTCAATATCATCACTGAGCTTCTCAAAGAAATCTAAAATGCTGTCAAGGATGACTCTGTCATCAACAAGAAAATCACTAAAGCCACTGAGTCATTAACCAAGTTCTCCACAAATATTACTGATCTTCAGTCGTCTGTGAATACTCTTCAGGCTCATGCTCTCAAACAAAATGAAGAGCTAGCTGCCTGGGCTAATTGTTCTACCAACATGGCATGGAATCTTGGCTCTAGACTTTCAGGTCTTGAAAGGGCTCAAAATCATATCCAATCCAGCATGTCCTCTCTTAAAGAAGACACACACTCCATCAAGAACATGATGACTGGGATGTATGAAGTCTTTAAAGGCCAGTCCTCAGGCAGTGTCGCTCCAACACTTGCTCTCACTCACATTCCAACAAATGTTGAGGGGGAGAATGCAACCCACACTGCTACTGAAGAACCTCCTTCTCATACTGAGGAGGAGATTGGAGAACCAAAAAGGGCAATTCCAATATCAACAATTCAACCTACTGAAGTCCCACTAACTCTAGCTCAACCAATCACCACAATAATCACTCATCCTGAAAGCTCTCAAGCATTTCCAAGAAATGATAAAGGAAAAAGGATTGCAAATGAGTCAGATGAGAATCTCTCAAAAAGACTAGTGCCTGCATCAACCATTGTTCATCCTGATCCTGATGCTCTTATTCCTTATATAATAAATGGAGAGGTGTACCATCTTACTGCTAAACAACTTCAAGAACAAATGGATAAAGAAGAACTAATCAAGAAATCTGAGGAAGAGGCCAGACTTCTTGCCATATCCAAGCCTGAAGTAATCAAAGTAGTGCAAGAAGAGGCTGAAAAGATTGGACTTGACCCAAGGAAAATTGCAAGTGCCAAAGCAGGTGAGAAGTTTAAAAAGGCTCAGGATGCTGAACATTAGGTTCTCAAAAGAGAACACACTGAAAAGGTCAGAAAATCTCTTAAACTCAGGAAGCACAAGTTTGAAAGCTACATGTAGACCATCAATAATAGATTGAAGCCTGAGACTATCACTGATATCAAGATTCATCCAAAGACCAAGCCAGTGGTCATAACAGTTTACAGAGGTACTGATGGTAGAAACTTTGATGTCCATAGACCTTTTGCCTTTGGTGCATTTGGTATCTCTGAATTGGATGAATTGAGGGAAATCATTCCCAAAAATAAAAATGCAGTTGTACATAACTTGATGAATTCACTAAGCCGAAGGTATGAAAGGATAAGAAAAATCCCCGAGGAACTTGGAATCAAGTCAGCACTTCCTGCTCTTGCTCGTGAACAAGCCTCATCTCAATCCTCAAGAAAGAAGAGGAAACACATGGAACTTAAGCCTAAAACAAAATTCCCTAGATTGGAATGCAATCGAACCCTCCCTGAAAATGTCATGTTTATCAACAACATGGTCATAGAAGAGCCTGAGTATGGGATCTTCTTCACTGATGAATTCGGTGATCAAGCATTTCAAAGATGGAGCAATATTGACAAAGTTGGGATGGAGGCTCTCGTGTCATATCTTGTAGCTGCCTCTATGATTAAGTCACCTGAGAATGCAAGGTTCAGCTTGAAACTGAAGAAACTCATTGCTGAACATCCTGATCAAGAGAAGCTCAAGTCAAAGAAAGTCAAGTTGGAAGCCCTTGGATATGAGATGAATTGAGTACTTATGATGTAATTTTTGTTATCTTTTGTAATAGATAATAGGGCCTTGTAATCATTTAATGAAGTATATTTTGGTTGAACTCAGTATCTTTAAACGGCTTTCTATAAATCAGTGTGAGAAGAAGTTGTATCTACTCACTCACACTGATTAAACACTTAGGCTATGTTTATATCCAAATAGGGGAGATTGTTGGGCCAATGTCATTTGCCCACTGATTCCTCACTTAGGATTTGAATACAAAATAACCTAAGTGTAAATATCCCTTAACAATTCAAGATCACTAAGTGAATAGTCGCTCAGTGAGTTACCTTCAAGATGCGCAGCCTGAGTCTACAAGAAAGACTCTAGCATTCAGTGTAAAACCCCGTATTTAAGGTCACTACTTAATTTGAATTTATAATTAATTTTTAAATTCTAAATAATTCGTTTTATTATCTTAATTGATTTTTATCAAAATCGTCACTTTTAAAACCCTCGCGAGTCCTACAAATTAAATTATCCGTTTTTATAATCGAGAAATCAACGACTCCGTAAACGGGCCTTGAGTGCCTAATTATTTTTGTTGTTGTAATAAATGTCTTTATTGTGTTTTAAATTGCACCCGAGACAAAAATCACGGCATAGGAAAAAGTATCGGACTAGAATAGGTTATTAGGCCCAAGGTAAATGGGTAATATTAGTTAGACAAAAATAGGGCCAAAGCCCCTCTCTTTTCCCTTTGGTTCGGCAGCCCATCACCAACACTCACTCACTACCAAGCCCAAGTTATCAAATCCACAAAGCCCACTCTATCCCTTTTTTTTTCTCTTTGGCCTGTCATAAACAAAGACCAACGACCCCCCTTATATTTTTTTAAGAAAATCAAATCTATAATACTTACCCTCCTATATATAAGCCCTAGATACTCTTTTCTAATCTTATAAAACACACACGCCAAATTTATATTTTTCTTATTTTAGGGAATTATACTATTAATATAACTCTTATAGATATCCATTCCCTAAATTATAATATATAACCCAAATTAAACCCATTCCCTTTATATTTTTTTATATAACCGAACCTTAATACCCTTAATTTTCCCAACTATAAAATCAACCATGCATGTGTTTTGATAAGTCTTGATTTTGAAGATCTTTGAGTTTTAGGATTTTTAATTGATTGAAGGCTACAAGAATCATAAGGAATTAAAGTTAAGCATTGTAAACAAGATTTGAAGCAACAAAAGTTAGGGTTCATCTTTTTGGGGGTTTTGTTGCCGCGGCCTAGAACAAGAAACCCACATATGGTTTGTGTAATCTCTTAAAATCATTCAATTGTAAGTTTTAAATTGTTTCCTTGTACTCTATTTTCACTAATTAGATGTTTCTAGCAATGCATGTGTTGATTTGGGGTTTTTATGAACATGCATGTGCTTATTGTGATTGATCTTGATTAATTAGTGTAAGTGATGAAAAATAAATCATAGATGATTTACTTGAATGATTAGTAGCCTTGTGATGGAAAAATTGATGATTTGGATGTGTTATTGATTGATTTAGAGGTGGATTTTTCGGACTGTTTTGGGACAGCAGGTAAACGGAGATTGTTCTCCAAATTTTTGGTCTATAGCTACTAAGTAAATTGCATAGGTGGTTAGATAAAGTCTTAAGCTTCATGTGGTGAGTTGGATACTCTTGTAACGATTTCGGATGAAGGAGATATAGCCGTTTTACGGTTGTGAACCAATTCTGAACATTCTGTTAGAAAACATGAATTGCTCCAAGTTATTGTACAGTAGGTTAAGGTTATAAAGCTTGGTTTGATACCAGACATCATAAGCTAACTCCTCCAATTAGAATCAACTTCATTTCTATTTTATTTTAGGATTTATGGCTAAAACGGCAAAAGTACAAAATTCAGTTAATATTCTGTTTTGACCTTCATTTAGTAAAAGTTTATTTCCCGTTGATTGATAAATGAGTTGAATGATTGGCTTAATGTTTTGAAAACTAGATTCATGTGGTTTTCCAGGGGTGAAAACCTCACCTTTATATCTTTTATAGAATGAGAGATATGGTCCGGTGATCATGGCTAAATTCTGCAAAAGGAAGTTTTCTGTTTTGAGTTAGCGATAGTAAATTGTCCTTTTCTAAAAATTGGTAAACAATTGGAATATGAGGCTTGATGTTCTGGAAAGTAGACTTCAAGGCCTTTCCAGGGGTGAAAGCCTCATGTCTATATCTTTTATGGTTTAGGATTTATGCTCTCTTGAAAATGACTAAAATCAGAAAATTGACTTTTACGTCTAGGTTTGGAAAAATGAAAAGTATGACCATGTATGATTGAGATAGGAATTAAGGGGCGAGACTTAGTAGATGTTTATTTTGATATGACCACAGGTTAGACATCATTATACTTTATAAAAACACTTTGGTTTAGTCTTGGTGCAATATTGTTTATGTTTCGGATTCTTTAACTAGTATTGTATAACTATTCTATTATAATGATATCATATATCATTCTAAGTCGCGACTTGCTTTATAGGTCTCGACTAATATTTGGAGTCATCTTCTCATTGTTGGTTTCTCTTCGATCATCCACTTACGGTGAGTTCATAGCCCCACCTTTTCTACTTTAATGGTTTTCATAACTATTTTCGGGGTGAGAATACATGCTCGTTTTACTAGTAAACTTATTGATTTCTACTACATGAGCGCTACATGAATGTTTTTATTAAAGCTTTTACTTGCCTACCACATGATTTCTAATACATGTTTGATACATGGTTGTTTACTCATAAATTTATTAAAGCTTGATTTGCTTACTACATGATTTGAGACCATTGATTATCTATTTACAAAACCGTGAGTTTTGAATACATTATTGTTTTACTAATGGAACACAAGTGCTTGAAGGGTATGCCTGACCCGATTATGAAATTACCTGCATGAGTCGCTATTGCCAAAGTCCCTAATTTCATGAACCGTTAATTGCCCTGTAGGGGTGAACGCTAGTACATTTAATAGATCTATTGGGTTTGACAACCCCGTTCGAGGTCTGAATCGAATTCTTTCGAGCACCTTTTTAACGGACGATTTGTATTGAGAATCGTAGGTATGAGGCAATAATACCTAGTACTGGGGCAACTGTATTTGCATTTGATATGCGTTATTGTCAAGGTTTCGGTGTCATGAGCTCAATGTGGTAATGTTGAATGATACTATGAAATACTGTCGCTGGCTGATCTTAAACCTTGTGGTCCACTATTGAATATTACTTGATTTATCAAATCACTACTTGGATTTTGGAAATAATACTTTGAAATGTTGTAGCGCTGCTTTTCTTACTGAAATATTTACTTGAATTATTTCAATACTGCTTTTACTTAAACCTATGAATTCACCAACATTATTGTTGACGTTTTTGCATGTATTTTCTCAGGTTATTATATTGCTAGCTGAGCATTGGGAGCACTCGAGTCGCGCGGATATCAAAACTTTAAAGACTTGGTTTTTCTTCACATTCGACAACCATTTATTATTAAAATATACAAAGGAGTCATGTTTAAACTCTTGTAACTTTTGTTAAAAAGAAATTATTGGGACCTGAAATTACTCTGATTTATTTAAATCGAATGTGACATTTTATTAAACGTCTCTTTTAAGGTTGTTTTCTGTAACTTGTGTGTATGAACTATGAAGTAGCACCCCAAGTGGTATTCCGCTGCGTTGTTGTGATTTTGGGGGTGTTACACATACCTATATTGAAATATCCACATGTGTCGGGTAAGAGGAAAGAAGATGATCAAAACCAACCAAAATACATTTCGCTAGTGGCACGCTCGTCATGCGTTGGCGCATTCCCATCGAGCTTGAATAGCTTTGTGGTTTTGGTGGTTTTTGGCTATCGTTTGTGATTTTAACTGTTGCGAATGTTTATTTGTCATCGTTAAAACATAATGGAGATCTTAGTCAATGTTGCACCAACATGTTTTTATATTTGACTTTTGTTTTAAACGATGGGTAAGTTAGCTGGGACGAATAAAAGGACCAAACCACCCCTCACCTAACCATCACGTGTTGTACTTAACGGACAAATATTTGCATCGTTCATCCTAAATGATGTATGTGGCTGAGATTTACTAACGTAGGGATGGTTTTGTACCAACTTCTAGCAGGGATGTGAGGTGCGGGTGTGGGTAGTTATAGGGGATTAAGGTGTTTATCTAGGATGTATCACTTCCAAGTTAAACTACCTAACCAACTGCATTGTCACACCCTTGCTAGTTTAATGTGGAGTTTTCCTTATTACCTATTATTGTTTTGTCAGTCCTACGTCTATTTGGTAGCCTAAGCGAATAACACCTATCAGATTGCCTACGAATACACCCAATAACTAACATACGCCTTAAATACTCTTTTTGAATAATAACCTAATACATGGGCACCAATTAAACTTGTCTTTGTTAATGTGCAAGTTAGACTACTGATCCTAGCCAGTTTTTAACTCCTAACAAACACACCACTAGCAAAAAACAATAGATCAAGTTTCACAACTATGTTTCATGTAATCGAATAAACACTAATTAAGTTTAGCCTAACATTCTAGTAATGATACAAGAAGAACACATAATCAAACAAGAAGTATGAAACATAATTGAATGATTATTGTATTAAAACTTATCTTAATAACACATGAGAAGTCTTGCGGTAAAATAGCCTAAAAAGCTCTTAAAATCGACTAGGGTTTAGCTCTCATGAGTTCTACAAAAGTTCCACACAAAATATGAAAACAAATCAAAAATATATATACAGAAAAGTAGATCTAACGACGTCAGATGTATCTTGTGACGTCGTCAACTCGTCGTCGACTTTTAATGTTCATCTCAACCGCCTTAGTTTGATGTCGTCGGGTATAAGGTCGTATTTCCATCACATGGAGAGTTTGACGTTGTTACGTAGGGCGTCACAGAAACCAGAAGCATCAAAGTGCACTCCAAATTTCACTTTTTTGGCACCCGTTTTGGTTACTAGGCTCTGGCGATTTTGGTGACCAACTAAACCCTAAAACGGTTTTTTCTTCTATTCATGTTTTAACACTTAATCACTTCTGATTCCTTTCTTGTGTAGGATTAAACTCGTGTTTAATCTTTACTTAGATGGAATCGTGATTTGTTTGAGTTTTAATAGCATTTTGGACTATTTCATTTTTAGGGTTTATTTTAATCGCATATTAAGGTTTATCTGATCTTTAATCGTTTTATTCATCTTGGTTTTATTGTAACCGATTATGTGGTGGTTTGCTTATTGTAAACCCAAGTTTATCTTGGCCAGTTAGGGTTTCTTTATTACCAATCGTTGTTTTTTTGTTGGGTGCTGATTGAAATAACCCTTTTAGGGTTTGTTGATTTTTCTTGTTGTTGTATAAATGATCTACAAGACCTCCTTTAGGGTTTATGTGTCGACCTGGGTACTACTGGACGTAGTGGTGACAGTGTGTTGTTATTGATTTATTTTTCAAATAGTGTGGTTTTGAATTAGTGTTCGACTTGCGTGTGGTGTGTTACTGGTTTTGATTGGTTTTGACTTATGTGGGATATGAATTAATTATGGAGAAAGGTTTCTTGAGTCCAAAAGGGAAAGGGAAAGGTAATGGTGTAAACAAAAATCAAAGTACGTTGAGTGAGGATCCTGCTAAGGACATGAATCATTTCTTTGGTCTATATAGAACAGTTAACGCATTAGATGTGTGCTTGTATCCTCCAATTCCAACTTCGAAAAGTTTAGATGGTAACATTGGGAAACAAACTAATGAAAGGGCTGATTTGGCTAAGATTTTAAGTATCGATTCATCTTCTTCAGTTGATGCATCGGTCGGAAATAACATGAAACCTGTCTCATACCCAAAGCACCTAATGGCGAACACAGTAGGAAAAGCGTTAATTTTCGTACATTGCTAGAATCGGTTGGTAATGGTGTGGATATTTCTATCTCAATAGAGTTGGTCTGTATTGTTATTGAAAGGCTTAGCAATTCTGTCTGTGGGTTCTTTTAAACCTGAAGCATCAAAGTGCACTCCAAAATTGCACTTTTTGGGCACACCTTTTGGTTACTAGGATTTGACGATTCTAGTGGCCAACAAAACCCTAAATCCGTTTTTCGTTCTATTCATTCTTTAACACTTAATCACTTATGATTCCTTTATTGTGTAGGATTAACCTCGTGTTTGATTGTTAGCCTTAATTTAATTAAGTCGAACAAGAATGTTATCGATCATCTTAAGTCCATATAAGTCTTAGTTTGTAATAGGCTAGTCAGGTTTAACGGGCTTGAATTGTAATCTAATAGTGTCCGTGATTTGGGCTCTTAGACCACTTTAAGCCAAGCCCGGCCCAAAGGAAAGCCCATACGCCTAACTTAAGGCATGGACTATAAATACACCTTCACCTTATGTGGTGAATGGTGTTGGTTACCATTTGCGTGTGTGTAACCCTCCACTCTTATTTCTCTCTCTGATATAATCTTCCAACTTTACTTTATCTTTTCTTATGGCTTATTCGGCTTATGTGCTTATTGGTTAGATTATTGTGTTGTGATATTGATTAGTAAGTGGGATAACAAGTGGTATCAATCACCAAGGGGTTTTAAGGTGTTTGGATCGTGGTTTTATAGCTTATACGGGCTTATTTTTCACTTTTTAGCCATGACTTATTTTTGTGTTTCTTTAGGTTTTATTTGTTAAGCTTCTTTTAGTTTTTCCTTACTAATGTTTGTAGGTTAAAAAACTATTTTAGTTAAGGTTTCATTTGATAATTTATTTAGTTTTAGCCTTTTCGTTTTAAAGCAAAAAGTACCATTCGAAAATCATCAAAAACACGTTTTTTGGATTAAAAACTTTGAAGAAGTTTTATGGTAAAGTTATAGCTTATTTATGGCTTAGTTTCTCATATCAAAACTGCTTATTTTTTGATCAAAAATCAGGGTTTTGGGTTTGAAGGCTTCGGATTAAGACATCTTTTAAAAGACTGTGGTTTAAGGAAGGAGACTATAGATTAAGCACATTGAATACTGCAGTTTAAGTAAAACATGTTCCTGTGGTTTATGTAAATCTTTATCTTGCGGTTTATGTTTACAAGGGTTACTTAATTCTGCGATTTAAGTAGTTTTATGAAACTAAACTCTGCCCAATTTTCTTTGCTTCTACGGAATAAGCTTAGCTGCGAAATAACTTCACTACGGTTTAAGTACACTGCGGAATAAGTCTCTGCGATTTATGTTCTGCGATTTAAGTTTACAGGGGTTACAAATTTCTGCATTTTATGTCATTTTGCAAAACAGAACTCTGCTTAATTTTTCTTGTGGTTGCGGAATATGTTTATTCACTACGGAATATGTAACTGAAAAAGATTACCGAAATTCATTTCTGGTAAACCAATTTCAGTTCAAGCAATTTCGGTTAAAGACCTTTTGGACTATTATTGTAACACTTCATTTGGACTTCAAAGACATGTCAAAACTACAATAGTTTCCAAGAGAACCAGTACTTCAAACATAACAACAAACAACAATATCAATCACTTCATAAACTTAAGATCCGATATCCATTTACAACAACATTAAAATGTTAAATACCAATAACACCATGCAAACTCAAACATCAAATGCTCCTCACAATACCATCATAGAAGCTGGTGGTAAAGACCGTCCACCAATGTTAGCACCTGGTAATTACATTCAGTGGAAATCCCGAATCAAGAGATACATTGACACCAAATCTAATCATGAACTTATCCACCATTGTCTTTAGCATCCACCTTACAAATTTAAATAGGCTGAAAGAATAATTCCAGTTGCAGAAGGTAGTTCAGAAACCACTACAGAAGGGTACATGGAGACCTATAAGAATATTTCAGAAGACATAAGGAATCTATTAAATGTTGAAGCTTAAGTTGTTCATATAATTCTCACAAGGATAGACAATGATATCTACTCCATAGTTGATGCTTGCCCAAATGTTATGGAGATGTGGAAAGCCATTAAAATATTGAAACAAGGTGAGTCAATCAATGTCCAAGATCTTGAAACCAATTTGTATTAGGATTTTGGAAAGTTCACCTTACGAGATGGTGAATCACTTGAATCGTATTACTCAAGATTCTACAAGATGATGAATGAGCTTGTCAGAAATTAGTGTGAAGTTACCAATCATCAAGTGAATGTTCAGTTCTTACTTCAATTACAACTAGAATGGCAAAGGTTTGTGAAACTTGTTAAGCAGAGTCAAGAGTTGAAGACTGTTTCCTACCACAAACTATATGACATTCTAAAGCAACACCAGAATGAAGTCAATGAGATAAGAGCTAAAATACTAGCACATACTACTAATCCACTTGCACTTGTTTCTCAACAACAACCAGTTTATCATCCTCAACCTCATCCCACTCACTACACTCAAAACTCCTCAATCAGATCATAACAAGCTGCTACCAGAAATAGAGGTAAAATAATTGTCAACTCTCCTCCACCAACTTATGATCAGGAACCTGATATGGTTGCTGAAGATGATGCATTGTCAAAGGAGAAGGAGATTGATAAACTACTGGCTTTAATCTATCTATCATTCAAGAAAATATACAAACCTACCAACAACAACCTCAGAACTTCATCAAACACCATTAGAGCAAATCAGGATAATACTCTAAGAATGAACAAAGGAATTGGGTATGATAATTAGAGGGCAGTCAATGTTGTTGGGGCTAGGGAGAATGTAGGTACACAGTTGGTGCAGTAGTCTGGGATTCAATGCTATAATTGCAAGGAATATAGGCATGTAGCAAAGGAATGTCAGAAACCTAATTGGGCAAAGGATTCAGCTTATCACAAAGAGAAGATGCTATTGTGTAAGCAAGAGGAAGCTGGATTTTAGTTAAATGCAGAACAAGCTGATTAGAAGGATGACACTGATGATGAACCTAAAGATCGGGAATTGGAAACACATTATCTGTACATGGCACATATTCAAGAGGTCACTCTAGATGCTGCTGACAATTCTGGACCCATCTTTGATACTAAACCATTACAAAAGGTACAATCTAATAATGATGAATACAATGTGTTTGCTAATGAAAGACAACATCCTGAGCAACTTGAATCTGTTAATGACACATATCTAAATGAACAAGGTGATACTAATATCACTATTGATTTAGTAGATATGAGTACTAATGGAGAAGAGGCTGACCAGGATGATGATGATTTTCCTAGAGAACGTGATTTGCTTCTTTAATAGAAAAACTAAAATGTGAAATTGAAGATAGCAAAAACCATAATAAACTTTTGGAATCATCAAATAAAACTTTAGTTGATAAATTGAAAAGTGAAATTGAGGATTTCAAAAACAAAAATAAATCTTTAGAATTATCAAACAACTATTTCAAAGACACAAACACTAAACTAGCAAAGAATAATCAATTGATGTTCAAAGACCTTAAAAAGTTCCAAGCTGAACTTGATAGGTATCATAATGTGGATTACGCGTCAATGGTTGAAATTAAATGTGCAAAAGCAAAAGGGGAACTAGTCTCACACAAAATGTCTTCTGAGAAGTTATTTAATAAATATACTCGAAAGATAAATGAATTAAATCAAATGATTTTAGAAATGAAAAAAGATCTTATTGCACATCAAGAGTCAATCTCCATAATGTCATAAGAAAAAGAGGCTCAAAAGAAGTTTTACAAAACTCATAAAGACAAAGAACTTGAAAAAATCATTGCTTTGGAAAATAAAATCAAAGTTTTGGATGATATTGTATACAAAACCGGTCAATCAATTCAAACAATGAATATGCTTAATCGTAATTATAAAACGAGTTTTGTTAAACCTGAGTTCCTCAAGAAAGCTCAAAGAGCGAATCCTCGTTAGTATGATATAGGTTGCTATAATGATAATCTTACTTAAATGTTAGCTCCTGAATCTGACAAAACGATTCGTCTTGCCCAAAAAAGTTGATCAAAATTAAATGATTTAATTAAACATTTTGATTATAATAACTTAAATAATCTTTATGACTTGTTTGTTCCACAACGTGAAAAGTCGGCTGAACAAAGATATTTTTCAGAAAGATCAAGAATGAGTCATACATCTGGAAAGAATGTATACTCAAAAGAGAATTTTAATAAACAAATAACTTTGTTAGAAAAACGGATGCAAGAATCCACTCTGTGGACTCAGAAATGTAAAATTTCTCAAATCTTTCAAACACTTAAACAAGATATTAACATGATTTTTAATGGTGTGGAATGCTGCAAAGAAGTCATGCATAAAAAGACTTGACACGGTTACATTGATCTACTATTCAGTAGTACTATTGAAATCAATTTTGATCCCTCGGTTCATAAACTTATGACAAATATAGAAAGGATTTTTCAATCTCTAAAAGAGGAATTGGTTGTAGATTTTAAATACTTTAACTCTCTTAAAAACAAAATTGAGTCTCTTCAATCTCAACTGGAAACTCAAAAAACACAGTTTTTAAATGAAATCGCTCGACTTTCTAGGAAATATTACTATGTTGATCACATGAATGCTATACTTGGTGTGTACACTAAACTTGATGAAGTTATTAATTTGCAATGTGATTATTTAGAAGCTTTAGAAAAATGTCAAAGTCTTGAAAATGAGCTTTCAAAAAGAAATACAACGTCAAAAAGTTTTGAAGCACTTCAACAACATGCTATTAATCTGGAACTCGCTTTACAGCAAAGTCAGGAACAACTTAGCAGTGACAAAGTTTGGAGACAAATAGAATCAACTTCATTTTGAGAATTAAATGTCAAATATTTAGAAATTCAAGACTTGAAAGCTCAATTACAAGACAAGAACATTGCAATAAGTGAGTTGAAGAAACTCATTGAAAAGATGAAAGGAAAATCTGTGGAAACTAAGTTTGAAAAATCATCAATTATCCGACAACCAAATGCTTTTAAAAGTAAAAAACACTCAATTTTAGGTAAACCGGCTACTTTTTCAGATTCTTTTGCAAAGAAAGATTTTTTAAAGTCAAGGTCGGTTACCAGAAATAGTTTGTCAAAGGACTTTTCAAAACCAGTCACTACACATATTTTGCCTCAAAATGTTAATATAGTTCAAAAGAACCCAAATGTGACCGCTCTAGAAATGTACAAAGTGCACACAAGGCTTAATCAAACTAGAACTACACAGTTGCCTTAATACATTAAGAAAACTAATAAACACGAATCTTTCTCTACAAGAGTAATTGCCACTACTAGTGTTAGCAGACCACAGCTTAAAAGCACTCGATTGGAAGATAGAGTCTTGGATAACAATAGTCAAGGGAAGCATAAAGAAGTAGAAGACCACCGTAGGAACTTTAAGTTTTCAAATAATAAAACATTTGTAACTGCGTATAAAGACAGTTTAAATGCTAAGACCTTGAATGTTAATTTTGTATGTGTTACTTGTGGAAAATGTGTGCTAAATGACAATCGTGATTTGTGTTTTCTTCATTATATTAATGGGGTGAATTCTAGGACTAAACAGCCAATTCTTGTGCCTATTAGGACTAGAGAACCCAAGAAAACTGTAAACCAGGGCCGTCTTATGGATTTAGAGGGCCCCGTGCAATGATAAACATGAGGCCCCTTTTCTAAAAACATGATAATCTTCCTCTTGAACGCACAATATTTAACTATGACACTATTGTTCTAGAAAACAAATTAGACATAGAAAATTGCTTACATATTTACATGTTAGTGTACATGTTTTTGGTATAACATTAATTAGTAAATCCTTGAATGATTCTACATCATGTCACAATTGACTTTCGTAATATCAGGTATATCAATCTCCAACCCTTCGTATCAACCATATTAAGAGGAAACAAATAGGAAAAAAGGAACGAACTAAATAAATAAGGGATGAACAAAATGGTTGTTCTAATTGTTGGGCTGCACAGATAATACATAGACCAAAATAGCCTAGAAAGGATTAGAACAAGTATAATTATAAATTTGGCGTATCTATGAAATGTGGCCCTAATAGATTTGGGGGCCCTATGTAGTTGCGCAGCCTGTACAAGCCCAAATCCGGCCCTGCTGTGAACAAATATGTTACAACACCCTTTAAGAAAATAGCTGCTTTAGAATCCACTAATCAGAAACCTAGAAGCACAACTAGGAGGCAATATGAGCATGTTAGCAAGACATGTAGATGGTAGTACTCTAAGATCACACCACCCGGATATAAATGGAAACCTAAGTCTAGTACATTGAATGTTACACCGAATGTTAGCTTGCCTCTAAGAACTAAATCTATAACTACTAATATTTTTAAACCCATAAGACTCAGGGGATCCATTTTGTCCAATACTCCATTGTCTTCTACTTATTTTACAGCTCATAGAGATAATTCTGTTCATCGTTGACTCTGGGTACTCAAAGCACATGACGGGAAATCTTAAGCTTCTAAGTAATTTTGTAGAGAAATTTCTGGGTACGGTGAAGTTTGAAAATGATCAAATTGCACGGATTCTTGGTTATTGACATCTGGTTCAAGGAAATGTCACTATCAAAAGGGTTTATTACGTCGAAGGGCTGAATCATAATTTATTCTCCGTTGGTCAATTATGTGATGCGGATTTGGAAGTTTCTTTTAGGAAGTCTACATGTTACATCCGTGATTTGAAGGGAAATGATCTTCTCACCGGTTCATGTGGAACAAATCTCTATTCTTTTACTCTTCAAAATACAACTTCTCCCAATCCAATTTGATTAATGGCTAAAGCTTCATCATCTCAAGCATGGTTATGGCATCGTCATCTTTCACGTCTGAACTTTGATACCATCAACTTGCTTTCAAAGTATGATATTATGACTAGCCTTCCCAAATTGAAAATCATCAAAGATCATCTTTGTTCTTCTTGTGAGTTGGGGAAAGCAAAATGTAAGTCTTTCAAGACCAAAACAACCCCAAGCTGTAAAAGACGGTTACTAATTCTACACATGGACTTATGTGGTCCCATGAAGGTAGAAAGCTTTAATGGTAAGATATATGTGCTGGTAATTATTGATTACTATTCAATATATACTTGGACTCACTTCTTGAGATCCAAAGACGAAACACCTGAAGTTCTCATCGATTTCCTCAAACTTGTTCAAAGAGGACGTCACGCTCAAGTAAGAACAGTTCGAACTGATAAAGGCACATAATTCTTAAATAAAACTCTTGTTTCATACTTTGCTCAAGAAGGTATTGAACACCAAACGTCAACTACTCGAACACCTGAACAAAACGACATTGTCAAAAGACGGAACCGTACTCTTTTTGAGGCTGCTCGAACAATGCTAAGCGCTGCTAAAGTTCCTTTATTCTTTTGGGCTGAAGCAATTGCAATAGCATGTTTTACTCAAAACCGTTCACTCATAATTCCTCGACATGAGATAACTCCTTATCACATCATCATTGGCCAAAAACCGTCTGTAAAATTCTTTCACATTTTTGGCTCTTTATGTTATAGCATCAAAGATGGTGAGAATCTTGACAAGGTAAAAGAAAAAGGTGACGCATGTATTTTTGTAGCGTATTCTACTCAGTCAAGAGCTTATAGGGTATATAACAAGAGAACAAGAGTGATAGTTTAAACCATTCATGTTAACTTTGACGAATTGCCTTTAATGGCGTCAGATCACGTTAGTTCTAACCCCGTTCCATAATGTCTGACAACGGCACTCGAACAAGACAGTTTAAGTCCTGGTCCCCAAAGTCAAGAAAATGTTCCTCATGCAGCTGAAACACTAACAACTTCAAATGAGTTGGATTTGTTATTTAGTCTAACGTTCGATGAATTACTCAATGGAACTACTCCAGTTGTGTCAAAGTCTTCTGTTGTACATGCAGTTGATGCACCTAATCAACGTCAACAACAAAATACAACTACATCTACTTCAACAACCGTTGCTGCAGATACACCTCCATTGAACATTCAAACAACACCTAAAACTACAAGTCAAGCACCAACTATTACTACTACTAAGCATATTAATCAAGCAGAAACTCATGAAGAAAATGCACAAGTTGAAGAAGATGAATTTATCAACATCTTCGGTACACCGGTACATGAACAAGGGAGACATCTTCTCGATATGTTGATTCGTCAAACATCCATACATTCTATCAACGACATCCTTCTGAACATCGTTGGACAAGAGATCATCCGTTAGAACAAGTCATTGGAAATCCTTCTCAATTAATTAGAACAAGACGTAATCTATAAACAGATGGTGAGATTTGTATGTTCGCACTTACCATGAGTCAAACCGAACCGAAGAACATCAAAGAAGCCATGGCTGATTCTGCATGGATTAAAGCGACGCAGGAAGAATTTCACCAGTTTGAACAACTAGATGTATGGAAATTAGTCGACAGACCATTATGTAAAAATGTCATTAACATGAAGTGGCTCTGGAAAAATAAACGTGATGAAAAGAATATTGTAATATGAAACAAAGCTCGTCTTGTAGCTAAGGGATACAACCAATAGGAAGGAATCGACTTCAAAGAGTCATTTGCTCTAGTTGCTAAGTTGGAAAATGTCAGGCTATTTGTTGCGTATGTAGCACACAAGTCATTTCATGTCTACCAGATAGACGCCAAGACATCTTTTCTTAATGAACCTCTAAAGGAAGAAGTGTACGTGAACCAGCCAGATAGATTTATTGATCCATATCACCCTGACAAAGTCTACCATCTTAAGAAGGCATTATATGCACTCAAACAAGCTCCAAGAGTGTGGTATGATGAACTCTCCAACTTCCTGGTATCCAAAGGTTTTTCAAAAGGTTCTATTGATCCAACTCTGTTCATTACTAAACACGAGATGACATATTGTTAGTGCAAATTTACGTTTATGATATAATTTTTGGTTCTACAAACCCAAAACTTTCTAAAAATTTGAAAAACTAATGCACAAGTTTAAAATGTCTATGATGGGGGTGCTAAAAATCTTTTTAGGAATTCAGATCCACCAATCCTCGCGTGGTATCTTTATTAACCAAGCTATGTATGCTCAAAAGATACTTAAAAAGCATGGTATGACCTCATGTGATAGCATTGGTACTCCAATGGCTACTAAACCCCTAGATGTTGATCAGAGTGAAACTCCCGTTGACCAAACGAAATATCATAGCATGGTCGGGGCACTCATGTACTTAACAGCAAGTAGACCGAATATTGTACATGCAACATGTTATTGTGCTCGTTATCAAGCGAGACCAACTAAAAAGCACCTCAAGGAGGTTAAATGGATCTTTCAGTACCTTAAGAACACCATTAACATGGGACTCTTGTATCCGAATTACACCGGTTTTAAACTAACTACTTTTACAGATTCGGATCACGCAGGTTGTCTTGATACACGTAAAAGCATAACTGGTGGAATACAATTTCTATGAGGTAATAAGCTAGTCAGCTGGTCAACTAAGAAGTAGGATTGTACTTCAATGTCTTCAGCAAAAGCCGAGCATGTGTGTCTATCTGTGTGTTATATTCAAGTTCTCTGGATGCGAACTTAGCTCACAGATTATTGCTTTCACTTTGATAAAATACCTATGTATTGTGACTCAAAGGCAGCCATATCCATCTCGTGCAATCCAGTATAGCATTCCCGTACCAAGCACATTGATGTTAGATGTCACTTTATCAAGGAACATGTTAAAAAGGGTGTTGTTGAATTATTATGTGTCGGAACTGAATACAAGTTAGCTGACATGTTTACTAAAGCCTTACTCGAAGAAAGGTTTAAGTATCTCGTTAGACGACTCGGTATGAGATGTTTGACTCTAGAAGAACTATAGGTTCTGGCAAACGAATCTGCTTGATATAAATCAAACATCGATTTGTAAAAATTTTTGATTTTTCTCTTTATTTTGATTTATTAATATTTTTGAAAAAGATAACATTTACGTACCTAGAAATGTCGATTAATATTAACACGGGTGTGTAAACGAAGTTCGAGCAAGAGTTCAAACGCTTTAAAACATGTCATTTACAATTTTCTCTATGACTTATGTATATTTCAGTGAATAACTCGTACCTAATTGTAAGGAAAGTGTATCTTTAAAGATAACTTATCCTATCAATGAGAAAGTCAAATTTCATGGGCCTTGGGCTCCTAAACAAAACATTTAAAAGTTTTGAGCTCATGACAATGTCTTACAATTACTTCAAACTGTAAACCGGACTTAAATGATAGGTAAGTGTACGCATAAGTGCGCTTATTCTAAAAATAGAAGAGAAGTCTTCTATCATGTGGTGTTTTAAAATCGTTGAACATAATTTTTCAAAAAGAACTTTTAATATCAACTTATTTCCATAATAAGTGGTATTTGTTAAAATTGTATGTTCAACACTTCCTTCCTCGATACATTTTAACAATTGGTGTGTTTAACAATTGGTACAATCATGCTCAAAAATGTAATTTTTATAAGTGAATCAATTTTGAGGGGGAGCTTTTAAAACCAAAGCCTTTAATGTTTTTGGGGTACATCTCATAAATGTCAATTTTATGTACAAAAACATTTAGAGAAATTAAAATGTGGTACTTCAAGCATCAAATTCACGTGGAAACTGAGCATAATTTTTCAAGACCTTATCAATTTCATTTCAAAATTATGTGCTCAAGTACACCACACCATTGTTAACCAAGGCAATCAAGAAAAAGTTCCATATTTCATGCTATGAATACATTCTTCTCCCCATACGTTTTTAAGAAAATGTTATTTTAATCAATTGGTATTCAAATACTGAAAGATTTATTATTTAAAATAAGGGGAGAAAATGTGATTAAAATGTGATCTAAAATATTTATTCTCTAAGACTCTAAGTGCACAACTTCTACCCACATGTGTGAAACAATTTTGAATCTCGATTGCATTATGTGTTAGTAGGAGTATCTCAAAGAACTCGAAACTCGTCAAAGTGTTAAAGTCTCGATTTCTATCTCAAAAACATTGATTGATTTTTAAATGGTTTTATGGTTCTTCGAACACTTAGACACAAACAATCAATTAACTGATGATGGCTATAAAGTCATTAGGTGTTGGTTAAGGTTAGGTATAAGTTTATGATCCAAACAGAACCGGGATGGATCTACCAGTAAGGACATTCCAATAGAGAAAGATTAGAAGTCCCTTAGCGTGTGATTGGCGCGTTGTATGACAATAAATGGGAATATTGTTAGACTCTGACCATGAGTATATCACTGAAACAATCAAACTTATTGATAGTGCTGATCGTCTTGGAAATATTGATAGAGGTTGAAGAATAAAAACGAAATGTTGAAGAATTAAAAAGAAATGTATGGATAAAGGGTGAAAAGAAAAAATCTCTCCACACACCTTAGGCAGAAACCGAGTCAATACATAATATATCAAAATCACAAAGATGATTGTTGGTATTGAAGAAAGCAGTTATGGACCTAGTGATGCAAAGTACAACCCTTCCCAGCCATTTGAGTTTATCTCAAAAGAGACTTGTCTCATTTGTCACGGAGATACACATGTTATCTATTAACATCTCACTCCAAGATTGTTGATATTGAAAAGGTGGCAGTCAGCTCCAGCCTTCGATTACTAAAACTAAAGTGCACAAATCTAGTCTAAATCCAGAAGAGATCAAATTATAAATCTGATTAGGACACAACGTCAAAACACACTTGTTGAACACCATTAAGTTCACAAGTTGTAATAAGAGTCATACGCATTATCCTTGAGATCTTGCCAGAACATTCAGAGTGATACTCTTTATTTTCACAGTGACAAATGAAAATCGTTCCAGTGTCATCATCAAACAACACTGTGGTAGGTGACTTGCAAAATTCTATATGAATCAAGCTTGTACTAACTGGATATCGATTTGGTCCAGTAAATGAATTGACGACTTAATCAAAAGGATAGTAACTATCTGATTCACTCTTACCGTGTTGTATGCTTTAAGATGTTCCGGTAATGAGAACAGGCTAGTACAACAACGAAACCCTATCAAGGAGATTCTTTAAATTTACCTAATCACGTGTATAGTATTTTTACTATAAAACGCGGAACTGGTGGTTATTGCAACCTAAAATTGACGAATGACAAAGACATATCGTCCATATCTGCTGTTTATTACTAACATTCAAATGCAGGTACAAACATCGGTGTTGCAGCCTCGTTCTAGCCAGGTCGGATTCATTACCACATGCTCATGCTAAAGCTTTAAAAGTCAAACATTGAGCATCAAGACTATTGCTACCAAACAAGAATGTATTCCATCAAAAAGCTCAAGTTCATGTCAAATTCAGCAACTCTAATAATGACGAACTTCTCCATCTTTAAAGATCTTCAAAGTCAAACAAGATAATGGAAATAAAAATGGTCTTGGAAGTGTAATCCCGAGCCACGGTTGTCTGTCTTTATTTAAGTAAAACATAGACGTGTCAAAAATCAAAACAAGAAAAGAGGGGAGGACTAATTGTGTCAAATAGCCAAAGTGCTATACTATATAAAGCATTTAACTTCTCATTTTGTTTCATGAACACACACACAACAACAAGCATTTATTCTCCCCCACTCTCCCACCATCACCGGCCGGCAGCCGAACCCGCCCTAAAACACCACCGCCGCCACTGGAAACCGCTGTGGTCGCCGGAAAAGTTACATACAATCCGATCAACTTATATTTTCTTAATCCGCTCGTCATTTCCTACGTTTTTCACCAAAAATATATAACATGCAATAAGTATTTTTTGAGTTAGAGTTCGGGTTTGATTTAACCAATTTCGGTTGAAATATGGAAGTAAAAGTGATAGATAAGTATTATTGGAAGCTTGATTTTAAATAAAAAGGTTCAGTTTTGGTTGTTGGGTTGGTTCGAGGCCACGGATAGAAAAGAAAAGGGACGATACGAAATTTTATTTGTCCGATCTTGCTATATATAGCATTGTAAGTATTTTACATGCTAGTTTAATAATTTTTTTTTGCGATTCGATTTGTTTCCGACAATTGCATGTGATGAAATCCAATGGATCTTGTGTCATCTAGTTAGATTTTGTTATCGATTGATTGAGCGAGTTGAATATTGATTATAGGCCATTTTAGATGTGCCGTGGAATGAATTTTTTGGACGAAAAATAGTGATTTCTTTGCGCGTTATGTAAATGTCGAATTCGAGCAGAATCTTTGGCACGGAAAACAAGGTTCGAGATTTTGTAAAATTTGATTTTGGGTTAGAAAATGTGGTAGAGGGTATGTTTACGAACGTTTTGGTAATTCGAACGTCCCGTAACTCCTAATAACGAAGAAGTTACGGCGAAAACAAGATTCGAAAACTTATAAATTTCCAAACAGCTATGATGGTTTGGTGTAGTTGCTGGCAGATTCAAAACTTCGTTTTGAGCACTTTCAAGTCCCGTTTTGGCCTTCCGGCGAAACACGAAAGTTGCTCGGAACGTTGTTTTACTTTGTCTAGAGGCTTGCTAGTTTTAAAATCAAGTAATAACGGGTCAAAACCCAAGGTCAAATTCTGCACTTTAATTAAAAAATGTGACAAGTTCCTACAGAAACACCGGTAGGGTAATTTTTGGTCAATTTAATGTCAAGTTTTCAGGTCTCGGCTAAACCGAAAAAGTTGTCCGGAAATGTCTTTTTGCATAATTATCTCTTTAGAGTATCCACGAGTCATCAAAATGTAATATAATGGGTCGTTTTGAGCGGGTCAGATCTAACAATATATATATACTTAAAGTCAAAATGAAATAAAGTCCAACGTTGACTTTTGAAAGTCAACGAGTTGATACAAGATTTATTGGATGTTTATAAAAAAAAGTAAACGCTAATTATTTTTAAGTAGTATAACAATTAGACATACCAACGTTTTATGAACAGAAAAAAGAAAATAAAGAAATTCTAACAAATAGTAACATAGGTAATATACGGAACATAATCCCGATGTGGGTAATTAAATAACAAATAAGAATGTCAAAAAGTTCACAAGATAATTAATTATTATTATAAATAATGATTAGATGACGGACTATACTAAAATGTAACTTTTTCCGAAAATAGCAACTTCTAAAAAATTAGAAAGATCGCACAAATAATAGATAAGGTTTAGATTGGAGATGTGTACCTATAAATGAAAGAATACCGTAATTCAATTATGTGAAGTTTAGCGATCAGGACGCGCAAGAAGAATTCTCATCACATGTGTATGTATATTTTATACTAATTCAATAGTTGCGACGCACAGCACTATTCTATCGACCTTACGGTAAATTAAATAATTGAGCGAACATAATTATAGGTGCGCAAGTCCCGAGATCGTTGTTGATCCCCGTTTTAGTGATTTATTTAGATTGTTCCGATCCGCGTCTTCGATTAAGGTGAGTTTTATCATAGCCCTCGCATTTTAAGTGTTTTTGAATGTTTTGTAAACCCTGAGGGGGATAATGCTGTTTTGGAAAGTGAAACGCCAATGTGTTTTTGATACGTGAATAGATTCCGATTTACTATTGAGTCTATGCCTATTTACTGTGTGGACCGTTAGTTTGCCTAGTTTGTAGTAAATCGCTAATGCATTAAATAGATACTATTGGGTTTGACAACCCAGCCGGGGTTTGAGAACACACAGGGAGATCACCTTTAACGGACAATTTTGTGGTTAGAATTAAGGGAAGTGGCATACTTTCCCAGTGTCATTAATTTATCCTACGGGAATGAAATTGTGTAAAGTTTCGAAACAACGGCTCATTAAGTTGGAAATAATATAGTAAAACCTAGACATGAGTAATGTTTTTATGGTATGTTTTGTGGAACCAAATATGCTTCAACATTGAGTTATGAGTCAACATCTATGAATTCACTCAATGTTTTGTTAACGATTTTAAGCATTATCCCTGGTTTAGGTATTTTGAACGATGGGCTTTGATGGGACGGAGACGCGATACAAGGACATTGCGACTCGTTAACTTGTGTCAATAAATGATAGAAATATTTTAGACATGAAGTCGTGATGTGACTTGTAGAAATAAATTTTCTACGAAAGGCGACGGCCCCAGATATATTAGGGGGCTGCCTGAACATTTAGGGGATCGCCACTAGAGACCCAAAAACACGTTTTTTGTATAAAATCATTTGGTAACTTAATGTGGGGACGTAGGACTTCGGGAAGTTGTTCCAGCTCATAAAACACATGTTTTGGACATTATTTTTACTCATAGGACTTACAAAGACGTATTTTACACTTCCAATCTTTTTGAGAATACTTTTAGTCAAGCTAGTATACGAGGTATATTTAATAACAAAACTAATACGAACGAAGCAACAAAACACTTTTCATATTTAATCCCCCTTCATGGGTAATTTGATACATGGATCGTACTCTATTTCAAAAACCATTTGTTTTGAAAACTAGAGCAACGTGGCTCCTGATACCAATTGTGGAAACCGTAGAGGAGGGGTGAATACGTTTCCATTATAAAACTTTAGATTAGTCAATACAAAAATTACATCACTCTCTACTGGCGGTCCCATAAATATATGGGGGCCACCTAGTACATCAGGGGGCCTCCTGATTTATAGGACCGCCTCCAGAAGAGGTTTTTTGGACTAGATCTTTTGTATCAAATTACCAATTAAGTTTGACGCAATATGAGAAGTGTCGATAATAGATTTACAATTACTAGTGCATATTCAGTCAATATTTCCACACTCACAATGTTTACTACAAAGAGCTACACAACCATGGCTAACACAACATACACAACACTTCACACAATCATAAGCACAATGCAAGTGTAAAAGTAAAGCAATAAATGTAAAGACATAAGTAAAGAGAAAGGTAAAAGAAAATGCGAACCGACACGATGATTTATAGTGGTTCGGTCACGAAGATCCTCTTCGCCCTACTACACTCCCCGAGTATCCAACTCGAGAGTTACTTCACTAATCAACAAGCTCCCTTTCGGCAGAGAAAACCTCATAACGTTCCTTACATTATTTTCTGATACTAAGCTAGATGCCGAGTTCTTCTTCGGGTACAACCAAACCCGTTATGTTTTGTGGCCAACATAACAAACCTTGTGTTTTATGACCTAAACACATAAACCACACTGCTTATAATATTTTCCGACACTAAGCTAAGTGTCGAGTCCTAATCTTATCTAGAACCAATCTACCACTTCACAAATATATTTTGTAGCCTAAAATACTAACCGACACACAAACACCACATCCGGATTTATACACTATCCGGATCTACACAAATACACAAGAGTTACAATATAGAAATCAAATCTACTCTAAGACATACAAGTGATCAAATGCAATCACTTCTATGCAACCCACCCAATCTACTACATGATATACAAGTAATCAAGGATGATCACTTCCATGTAGAGATATCATATACTTCACTAAATACCCCATAGTATTAGTGGAACTAACATAGAATGTAACCATGATCCATGCCTTATGCTAGAATCATGATCAAAGAAGAAGGAAGAATTCTATGTATTTGGTGTGTGTATTTTTTTGTGCGTTTTCATCAAGAGTTGGGAGGAGGAAGACCTTGCTATTTATAGGGGAGCCATCACTAGTTTTCCTTCCTTGTTCTAGAAGCAAATTCAAATTTTGAATTTATTATTTTCCCTCCATGTTCTAGAAGCAAATTCAAATTTTAAATTTATTATTTTCCCTCCATCTTCTAGAAGAAAATTCAAATTTTGAATTTTTTATTTTCCCTCCATCTTCTAGAAGCTTTGATTGGGCCTTGATGGGCCTTAATGGGCCAAACCTATTTGGCCTTAATGGACTAGCCTGTTTGCTTAGCCCGATCCAACTAGTGAAGCCTATATGAGTAAGAGTCTCGGGAAGTCGATATCGAGTTAATAAATGTATATTTGTGGTGGATAAGGATGGTGAGATATCCGTGAATTGAAGTATACATCTACAAGTAGCTTGTGAACTTTACATTATGTTTTATAAATTACATGTTTGTCATCACCAAAACATAAAGAGATCGTATAGATTAAATATCGTAATATTTGCACTAACACTTTTCTTGATGACCGCTATCTTCAAGAGTAATTGCATCCTAGAACCGGTGTGTGGATATTACACATTCCATCCAAACCTAATCCCCATTCCTCCTCCTCAAAGGTTTTCAAGAAGCTGAGAGAGTAGAGACCATGTAATACGTCAAATTTCTCCATCAAGTGCTTGAATTTCCTACTTAGTGATCAAGATCATATATGTAATACTCGATAAACATTGACCACTAAATAGTTACCATTCTAACAGAACTTAAATAATTATAAATCAATGCATTCACTTAATCTTAGTTGTTCTTGATCTCAAAAAGCTACTATTCTAAAGTTACTACTTGTCTGGGAGTCTGGGATTGCCTACCATATTAGACATAAACTTTTCCTTACTCGTAGCTTCTCATTGTCAATGTCATCAAGTGTCATCGATTATTATGATAGGCAATGCATTCATAAGCACTTGTAAGAAATCTCAAACAGTCTATTCCTTCACACACATTTCATCAAACACATGGTGTGCATAACATATATCATCAGTTCATAGCAAATAACATTATCAATTATATCAATTATAACTAATTATTATCATCCGATTAATTATTATCAATTATAACAAAATTTTCAACAAAAGTAATGCGCCTTAAGAATAAATAATTAATCACGAATTAAGCACGAATTAATTCCAACACAAGATTAAAAAATCACTAACCTTAAAAATAGTTGTTTTTGAACATAATCTCAATTGATACCCTGTAAAAGGTTGATTATATTTGCATATGTTTATCAACTTGATCAGGATTTTTTGGTCCATGTAATTTTATTCCATACTAGTTTCATAGCCCGCTCGGATGGCCGGGCTAGCTTTAGAATATTACTTGACGAATTAGGAGTGTACGTACATAAATAATAAATAACGACAAATATTTTTACACAATAATCGAGAAAAATAATGAGATCCTCTAAGTAATTTATGTAAAAAGAACAATGAAAAATGTTTACAAAAATGGATGATCATTATTCATACACTAGTACGAAATAAATCTTCTTTTTACACGAACTCTGTTACAGAGTTTGTGTATTTATCATCTTTGTCACGAAAATAACCTTCAATGTTTGAAGCCACATATATAGAGTTTCTATAGTCATGGAGTAAATTTTGAGTACAAATGACATCTATGTTGCAGTAGTACTTTTTTTGAATATTTCAAACACTTCGTGAACCCAATCTAATATTCGATAAAGAGATTTTATAGTGGGATTAGTATTTAAATGAGTAAACATCGAAAGTACAAAACATCGAAAGTACCTTTTAATAAGAGTAAGGGGGGACTTACTTATTGCTTATGATGGTTCTTGCTTATGAGCAACGAACACAATTTTATGCACAAGTTTTTGGTAGTAGAGTATAAGAGAGTCCAAAATTTTATTTTGTGACTTACATAGTTCACAGACAATTAATGTAGGAACCAAGGAACGCATGATCAACCTTAATAACATACAAAAAAAACTGGCAACAAACCAATTGAGAGCATATTAAACGTCTAATGAAATTCAGAGCATATTAAAACATTGAGTAGTACCTATATTAGCCAAAACGCATACATTCGTGTCTGAAAACACAAAAACGCATCCATTAGTAGCAAGATAAGAACACTTTTCGTATCCACATGAATGTAAAAGCAGTTGCAGGATCCACCATTGGTTCCCTATCAATAGATTGAGATACATACCATACTTGAGTACTTTTTAAGGGTGGATTATTTATAAAAAGTGAAATTCATTGTCGCTATCTAAGAGATGGATAGAATTTCCTAATGTGACAAAAAAATAAAAAATATATGAGCCCCTCAAAACTTGTTACACGACATATTTCAGAAATAAGAAAGGAAAATAACTTTTATTAACCGATAATCGGACATTAATTTAGCAATAAGTGCAGACTTTGCTCGGTATGTTCAAAATAAAACTCAGATAAATTAAGACAAGGGGGTACTTTTTCCCAATATTTTTGCTACATAACCAGGTTTTATGTAAATATTAGCCAATAAGGTCCTAACACTCTCAAATACAAAAATTTATGAACATATTGGACATTACTTAAAACACACACAAAGCATATGAAGAAACCTAAGGTTATATTTACACAAAAGTATAGTCAAGTATACTTACTATTGATCCTTCTTTGTCCTCTTCATCGTATATTCTGCACGCTTCTTAGGATGGAATTAGTTTCACCCATTGCCCGCAAATGTTCTATTAACTTCAGAGCTAAACATGAAAGGATCGAAGTTAATTAGAATGGCTATTTGGGTCATTTTAACCAACATAATTTTCATGACTAACCCAAAAATAGTGAAGGAAGCTGGATTAAATGCTCACCGCTATTATATCTAAACTGGTATTCTTCAACAAAAGTCCCGAATAATTAATCTTACAAAAAAATTCACACTCATAGTAATCAACTATATTATCCAAAAAGTAATATGCATATGCAAACCCAAACCATTTATGTTTTAGAGGCACAAATGCAACATATAAAGTGACAAAAGTGCCACAAACGCCGCGAATATACCAATGCATTTTACGATTCTTAAACAGACATACCTCGTTAACGTGATTTTCATGTAGTGGCCAAGGGTTTATTCCTACTTGGTATTTCATGTTATCAATATTTTACAGATACAGATGAAGTGTTTTGCTAACCTGTGATCTTGTCTTTAGCATTCTTGACACAATCAAGGGTGGCACCAGTTTCCTTTTGGTGGCTAGCCCTCCTGGCTTCTCGGAACAATGTCCAAAACCTTTGGATACCATATATTTTTTAAGTATTAAATGTCAGATATCCAGCAACGAAAAATAGCTAGTGTCCCCTCATCTGTAATGACAAGCTCTATAAAAAAAGAAAAAAAAAGGCAAGGAACTATAAGCAATATAACTTGAAGTAAAATATTTAAGCAAAATGTGGGAAAGTATCAGCCCGTTAAAGAAAAATTATATCTAACTAATAGACGCAATATATTCAATGAACCATATAATGGCACAAAGCCTCACCTTAATAATCTATACAAAAACCAGTAACACAGTAAGGCACGTGTAAATTTAAGAAATGTTTAATATTATTACCTAAAAATTTTCTAGCGTCAAATTGTTATACCATAATATCTATGCACGTTTTACCTCAGATAGTCTTGTTGTAAAGGCCATTCACTGAGTATCACATATGATAATTTTATACTTCTAAGTACACCCAAACTAGATAATGAAAAGATTAAATAAATTGGAAATTCATTGGCTAGCTCTAAATATATATGATTTAATTTAATTTACCTAAGATATTCTATGTTTTATGGCTTCTTCAAGACATTTCTCTGCTTCTGGACTACAACTAGTGAAACCCTGTTGACTTTCTTATTTTCTAGAATGCAGATTACCCCCGCCCCGCTAATGAAAGTACACATAAGCATGAAAGTAGCGCAGCGAACACAAATATATTAACTTTTAGCACAACCTTTTATCAGGAAATTATATGAAACTGATTCACCAACTATTAATTTGCACGTTCATGTGACAACATTTATGCAAGAGTAAAAGTTAAACATTACCTTTTAGTTTCACCCGGAGGACCAAAACCTTAAACTCGCTGATTTTTTTGAAGCATGCGAGGTCAGGAATCAGTCATATAAGGATTATGCATGGTCACTGCAAGTATGTAAAACGCATAGAATCAGTGGCTATTAAAATAAAACAACTATAAAAGATCCTAAGATTTGTAATAATTATTGTACTCACCAGCATCCATGGTATCTTTGCTACCCCATTCTGACCTACCATAGCTCTCAGCTGCTGTAGATTATAAGCATGTGTTCTTTTGTCATTGAACGGTGAGAAGGTCAAAACAGCCACATCTGCAATAACAATATTGTTTCTGTATAACTCGATAACAGTTGTAATTATTAATGAGTACATAAAAATGAAAAATCATAGGATCTTTTATTAGCCTTACCCGAATGTAGTGCCGAAAGAAATTTAAAGCTCGCTACGAAGCTCATCCAAATTAGTTGATGTACAGCCTTCTCTCTAGTATCTAACCCATGTCCTGTAAGTAAAAATTAAAGCGTTTTCATGCTAAACATTAGGAGATGTATACATGACACACTTTAAGTTGTTCACTTGTTAGTAGAAAAACGTAATTGATACATGTGTGTGGCCGATGTTCATGTGATAACATTTATGCAAGCGTGAAAGATAAACATTGCCTTTTAGTTTCACCCAAAGGATCAAAACCTTGAACTGGCTGATTTTTTGAAGCATGCGAGGTGTCTTCCCTCTACGTGTGGAAACTGCTTAAAACCAAAGATGTCCTACATATATAGAATTCTAGTAATATTGAGGATTCAAATCATATCTACAAATAATAAGGTTTTTGCTTTTTAATACATCAACACATTTTTGATATAAAAGCATCTGAATTTGATTATCTAAAAAAGTTTATTTACATGCAGATGCTAAGATTCTAAGCTCTAAGATTTTTGAAAACCATTTTTCCTCGTGAACCAACTTCCCATAGTCTTATGTCTCCCATATTGGTTTCAACTGATGCATGTAAATTAGGCCAAAAAATGTCAACATTCAAAGTTTACAATAGAAAAGAGAGCTAAAAATGTCAAACATTGGTTTCAACTGATGCAAAAATAGACGACTACACCTTTGAATTCAGAAAGTGAATGGTGTAATGCACAAGCTTGGAGGCTTGGTACACGCTCCTATGAACCGCACCACATTCTTATGCCGTACTTTCCTGCGCATAACAAAATTGTAACACCTCAAAACCTATTTTTAAGTATTTAATTTACGAAAAGGCCATTAGGTAAGTTTGACTAAGACCTTAGTAGCCTAAATGTGATAAGGGACTTAAGTTGTTGTTTGTCAAGACCAATACGGCGTATGGGTAAGGGTGAATATGACGTATTAATATAAGGAGTGAATATGGCATATCTAGAATTATGAATACGGAGTATTGAAAGTATAGCATGGATACGTCGTATCCATAGGAATGGATACGGCGTATTGGTTAAGTCAGGCCATATGTAATAATGGTTTTAGAAAAATACCGTGTTACAGTTAAGAATAAAATAGACTTAAGGGACTAAAGTGGTCAAGTGTTAACTGAGTTATAAAATAAAATGTGGCCAAATTTGAAGAGCAAAGACTTAAAGGACCCAAGGTGTCATTTGGCCAAAGTGCCAACCAACAAATATCTGGATGGTTCTCATATTATCCAAAATGTTCTAGAGAATGTGTTGGTGTGGTGTATGTGTCGACCCAAGACAAGAAAAAGGGAGGGAAACCATAAGCTTGAGGTTTTATTATTAATTTGATGAAGATTATACTCCTATATGAAGGGTTAATTCATAGCTATTGTTCCTATCATGTAAGTATCTCAATTTAGTGTTAAATTGTTAATTAAGAACTTAGGGTTCATGTACCCAAATTGAGGGTTTTGGGTAACTAATGCAAGAATTAACATGTTTATTAATAAGGATTAAGGTTAATTGAAGAAAAATATAAGAAATTATAGAATTGGAGTTTTACATCAAGGATTAAGTATTATACTTGTATGATTATAAGATGGAAATTGGGACAGTTATGGGTTGTATAAACTCATATTATAATATATCTTTAATATGTATAATTGTGGTTTAGGAAGGATAGCATTGGATGGTGATGATGATGTTCTTGATGCCCTTAGCTTTGGAGCCAAGGTAAGTAATTTGACTATAACAAGGTATTATATTGAATTATCATATTATGGATTATGTGTTGTGTGTTTAATTGTATTAAGGATATAGAAGGCTTAAGATCTAGTATCCTTAGACTAAATTTAGAAGGAGGCTAGTCGGTTAATTTAGCTAGGATGTATGTTGTATAGTTGAGATGTTAATGAAAGTATGTGGAGCTTATGTTAAAACGAATGAATGCAAGTGAATGTATGATTTAATATTTTGGTCTAGTAAGTGAAGTATGTGATGCAAATATGCCAAATGATATATGATGCCATGTTATGTCTATTACTTACTAAGCGTTTTGCTTACGTTTTAGTTGCTTAATGTTTTGTAGGTTCTTCCAAAGAAGATAAAGCAATTGGTAAAAGGTTAAGATTCAGATCGATGTTGAACCCCCAAGTGACGTAAAGTGGTTTGTGAATGTTATTGTTAAGTGTCAAGGCCTTTTGTTATAGTCTTGTATGAACTTATATGCAAATGGGTCAAAAGTTGTATGTAAAAAGGGCTAGATAACGGGTGTTTGAGTTACCCCGTGAGTACATGGTTATGGGTCAATGATAGGCATGATTGTTTATAAGAATGATTTTTTTGTTTGTTGAGATGGTTTCTAGAAAGTTTTAGTTTGTTTCGGGTTAAGGAAGTCGAGTTTTGGGTTAAAAAGGGGTTTTCTGCACATGTTTCTTCAGTTTTTGGGTCTGGTGGTTCAATACGGCGTATCCAAGTATTGGATATGGCGTATTGAAGGTTTAGGGTGGATATGGCGTATCCATGTCTGTAGTTTCAAGTCAGTCTTGTTTTAGTCGTAAAAACCAAACCGTAAGGAGTTAGAAGACGTGCCACCCGCCGTTTTGAAGATAATTGAGTCTAGTTTCATTTAGTAATACTTTCAAGAAGTGAATGGTAATTGAATTTGGTAAGTTTATAAAAGAGTGACACAAGGTCATTTCCAAGTCGTGCGTATGAGTAAAAGTTTTAATTTTTGGTCAAATCAAGAGTCGGGAAAGGGGCGTTTCAACTTGGTATCAGAGCTTCGGTCTAAGAGAAGTAGGTTTCCACTATAGGTTGCCTAAACTTAGACCACTAGTAGATATGTTGGTCGTAAGTGTAAAGTAGTACGAAAAGTATGTGCCTAAATTATAAGGAAATAAGTACTTGCGGCATTAGAACGATAATGCTTAGATATAAAATGATTATGAAATGTGATATATGTTATTGTGCCCAAGACTTAAGAGATTATGAATGCGGCTAAGAAGGTGAAACACTTTTCGGGAAATTGATATGACATAGGAAGTATATATATTCTATTATAGGTAAAGAGATCTATGGTAGGTTATTTAAATATATAAGTGATGTAAGATGTATATGATGCTATGAATTAAAGAAATGATTGAGCTAAGATAAATGCATAGGATTGCATTTTAAAAGTAGTGACGAAAGTATGTAAATATGAGCTAAGTAATGAGAAGATGTTTAAATTTTGAAAATGTTGCTTAATGAAGAAGTATTGTATTGAGAGTAAGCACTTATATATGAATTACTAATAAAGGGATGAAGTATGATAAGTTATAATCTAGAAAACATAATAAAGTATAATGCGATGGTATGATGTGATTAAGTACGAGACGTATATGAGTGATAAGTAATGAATGCAATCTCGTTGATATATGAAAAAGATATATGATAAGTAAAATGGATAGACGAGTATGCCTTAAGGTAAACCAAATGAATGAATGATAACGAATGATTAGAATCATGTAAATGAATGAAAGAGACGTGTGTGATGAATAAAGTAAAGTAAATGAGTATATTATAATAATAACCTATGTAAGGTTATAAGCGAAATGTTAAACGAACTAAAATGATGCTTAGAGAAATAAATAAGTTGCCCATTTGGGGTTGTCAAGTGAATGATAAATGAAATGTGAAAACATATACGTATATGTAATACATGAAAATGGCATCAAGACGGCGAACCTTGCATAAAAATTAAATAATGATGGATAATTGTAAGCTCAGAATTGCGTAGGCAATATGAAATGGAAAGTATGAAATTGTGTTATGACTAGAATAGTAACGTAAATATATGAAAAGGGGTACAAGAATGATAAATTTAAATTTAGCTTGGATCCAATGATTAATGTAATGGTATCCTTCGGGATAGCCTAATGTGATGGTATCCTTTGGGATAGCCTAAATTGATGGTATCCTTCGGGATAGCCTAATGTGATGGTATCCTTCGGGATAGCCAAAGAATGTTAATGATATTACCACCCTACAGGTATCGGTATATGGGCGAGTTCTAACGAGGAGATCGAGCCATTGGTCAACTTCAGGAAAGTTAAGGAGATTGGATCCAAGACTATAAAAGATGATATCGAAAGTAAATGAGATAGCAATATGAGATAAATGAAAAGTAATGAAGACTTAAGTAAGTTCGAGTGTTATGTTGAAAGTGTATAAGTAGGATGGTTTAGAATCTTGTTATTTAAATGGATTAGGATGCCTCTTCATTTAAATAAAGAAATTATAAATCACCGAACCATAAGTTTATACTTCCTTATTTGCATTGATTGAGACGCTTCTCAATGTAAATAAAGAGGTATAGATAAGTGGGCTTATATGTTCTCAGCATAGCATGAGAAAATATAAAGAAGTAGAAGAGAAAAGCCTAAAATTTAGTTTAGAGTCATTGGATAATAAGTAGTTACAAGATCGAATTATAGTACAACCTTTAGTAGAGACTTTAGATAGAAAGTTAAGTTTTAGACGTTAAGAGTATGGGATTAAGAAAGAAAAGTTGGGTTGAGGTCATAATATGCTTGTGGTATGGTGTAACGACTATAGTGGTCGCAAAGTATTATTAGCACCCTAATGTAAATGTGATAGTTATAAGATAAGGTATTGAATTATTCCAAGTGACTTATAGTCTTTGATGAAAATTTACTAAAAATAAGTAACGAAAGCAAAGTGTTATAATGAAAACGATGAAAAAATGTCAATGTGGTTGCGTAAATAAGAAAGTATAAGCTAATGTTAGCGTATGATAAGTCAAGATAAGATAAATTCTTAAGTGACATGTAGTATTTGATAAAAAGTTAAGGAAAGAATGAATGGGAACGTAATGATATAGAGAAAAAATTACAAAAATGGTATAATCGGGAATGGTAAAATGACACCTAAATGACGTTTGTCATTAGAAAGAGTGTGAATGTGATAGGAATGAGCGAGAAATAGAATGGGTCAAGAGTAATTGGTTGTGTTGTAGTATGGCTAGAGTTGCAAAACTATATAAGTTGTTGCAATTAGTTGAGTACATGTTTAAAGGTGTTAAAGTGAATGAGGGGTTAAGAATAACCAAATTGTGGTTAGTATTAGATGAAGAGATTTCGGGGACGAAATCTAAATAAGGGGGATAAATTTGTAACACCCTAAAACCGGGTTTTAAGTATTTAATTACGAAAAGGCCATTAGGTAAGTTTGACTAAGACTTTAGTAGCCTAAATATGATAAAGGACTTAAGTTGTTGTCTGTCAAGACCAATACAACATGCTGGTAAGGATGAATAAAACGTATTGATTTAAAGTAGTTTTCTTTTGGGTGGGGGGCAAATATGGCATATCTTGATTGTGAAACACAAAAGTATTGAAAGTATAGCATGGTATGGAGTCATCCATAGATATGGGAGATGTCATATTGTTAAGTAGACCAAATTAATAATGTTTTAGAAAAATATTGTGCTCATCATATTAAGAAAAATCTAAACTTAAGGGACTTTAAGTAGTCAATGTGTTAACTGAGTTATAAATTAGAATGTGGCCTAAATTGAAGAGCAAGACTTTAAGGCCTAAGCGAGTCATTTGGCCAAAATGCCAACCAACATATCTGGATGACTTCCATCTCTAATTATCCAAAATGCTTAAGAGGTGTTTTGTGTGGTGTATGTGTCGACCCAAGACAAGAAAAGGGAGGGAAACCATAAGCTTGAGGTTTGAGGATTAATTTGATGAAGATTTTACTCCTATATGAAGGGTTAATTCATAGCTAATGTTCCTATCATGTAAGTATCTTAATTTAGTGTTTAATTGTTGATTAAGAAGTTAGGGTTCATGTACCTAAATTGGAGGTTTTGGGTAATTAATATTTTAATGCAAGAATTAACATGTTTATTAAGAAGGATTAAGGTTCATTGAAGATTGAATATAAGAAATTGGGTTTTACATCATATGATTAAGATATGGTCATATAAAGATTAAGGATGGAAATTAGGAAGTTATAGGTTGTATAAACTCATATTATAATATATCTTTAATATGTGTAATTGTGGTTTAGGAAGGATAGCATTAGTTGGTTGAGGAGGATGTTCTTGACAGTCATTTCGCTTGAATGGAGCTAAGGTAAGTAATTTGCGACTCCGAATAACTAAGGTGGTATAATGAATTTCTTTTATGTATTATGTGTTATGTGTTTAATTTTATTAAGGATATAGAAGGCTTAAGGTCTAGTATCCTTGGACTAAATTTAGAAGGAGGCTAGTCGGTTAATCTAGCTAGGATGTATGTTGCATAGTTGAGGTGTTAATGAAGGTATGTGGAGCTTATGTTGAAATGAATGAATGCAAGTGAATGTATGCTTTAGTATTTTGGTCTAGTACGTGAAGTATATGATGCGAATATGTTAAATGATATATGATGCCATGTTATGTCTATTACTTACTAAGCGTTTTGCTTACGTTTTAGTTGCTTAATGTTTTGTAGGTTCTTCCAAAGAAGATAAAGCAATTGGTAAAAGGTTAAGATTCAGAAGCAATGAATAGAAGTATTAGAATGCACTTAGGAGCTTAGTATAGATACCGAGCTCGAATCGATGTTGAACCCCACGTGACGTAAAATGGTTTGTGAATGTTATTGTTAAGTGTCTAGGCCTTTTGTTGTAGTCTTGTATGAACTTATATGCAAATGGGTCATATGTTGTATGTAAAATGGTCAAAATGGGTGTTTGGTAAACCCTGTAAAGTACATGGTTATGGGTTACATAGACCATGATTGTTTATAAAAATGATGTTTTATGTATGTTAATGGAATCTAGAATGTTTCAGGTCATTTTGTGTTAAGGAAGTCAAGTTTTGGGTCAAAAAGAGGTTTTCTGCACATCTCGAGAGTTTTCATAGGCTTGATGTCTAAGTTCATCTAATTCATGTAACTGAAACATTCGTTTTTCACCAGCGGCGATGAGATATGGATTACAATTCTTCAGGGCCCAGTATGCATGGTGTTCAATTTCAAATGGTAGGTGATAATTCTTTCCCTATATGAGTTTGTAGGGTGTGCAACCGGTAGGTGTTTTGTAAGCAGTGCGAAAAGTCCACAGAGCATCATCAAGTTTTCTTAACCAAACAGCAGGATTGTCTTTAGCAGTCTTTTCAAGAATTCTTTTAAGGGTTCTGTTCGTATTCTTAACTTGACCACTAGTTTGAGGATGATAAGATGTAGAGAAACGGTGGTTAACTCCATATCTTTTTATGGTCATTTCCATTATTTTGTTGCAGAAGTGAGTACCTCGGTCACTGATTAGAGCTTTAGGCATTTTGAAATGGCAGAATAGTTTCTTTAAGAAGGTGATAACCACTCGGGCATCATTGGTTGGTAAAGCTTGGGCTTCGGCCTATTTGGATATGTAATCAACAACGACAAGAATGTATTCAAACTTATGTGATTTTAGGAATGGTCCCATAAAGTCAATACCCCATACTTTGAAAATTTTACATACTTGAATGTTGTTTAAGGGCATCTCATCACATTTTAATATGTTTCCCGTCTTTAGGCATGCTTCGCAAAGCCGAACTAGAGTATGAGCTTCTTTTATAATTGTCGGCCAATAAAATCCCGAATCAATGACCTTTTTAACGGTTACATTTGGTCCATAATGTCCACCGGTTGGTCCGTGGTGACATTGATCTAAAATTGTTTGGGTTTCTGGTCCGGATACACAGCGTCTGATCATACCATCTGATGACATCAAATAACGTCTATTTTATAGCATCATTTATCCTATGTAATTGACCTATTTTGTATGATTATTGCAAAGAATTGTTACTTAATCGTTCATATTTGAGAATTGCAGTAATTATAGAGTACTTGGTGAAACTTGACTAAAAGGCACGCATTCTGGAGCTTAAACAAAGATATTTTGAAGATTACTGTTCTGACAACCAATACGCCGTATCCATCAAGGAAAATACGGCGTATCTGTGCCTACATTCACCAAAGACCACGAAGGAAACATGATCAATACGCCGTATCCAGAGAAGACCAATACGTCGTATTGGAGATATAGTATGTGAATATTCTAGAAGATATCAAACATGGTCCCTACTCCAAGAAACCCCCCAATACGCCGTATCCAAGACATTGGATACGTCGTATCGAACCGACTCCAGACCCTATAAATAGAAAACTCAAAAACGAGTTTTAAGTGTGCTAAATCATATTCTTGATACCTAAACCACAAAAGTCAATTTTCAGAGGAGAAAAAGAGCAGAAGAGGTCTTGCAACGCATTCCAATCCATAGGAGATAACGTGTAATTTCTTATACTTTTGTAATCGTTTAGTTTTTTGTATCATTCGTTAACTCGGTTAGTTTACCTTGGCTAAGCCATTACTCTTGTATTAATTATGATGTTTAAAGGCTAATACCTTTGGGTATTAGCCATTATTATGAAGATCTGAATGTTTGGTTTTGTTTATATCTCGATTTCTTAATTTATCGTTGTATGCTTGTTTATGTTTATCAATTTATACTTGTTTACGTGCTTTTGTATGCGACCTATCATTCAACTGGATCTAGTGATACGGACCAAGTAATCTAGATGCCGGGATAGCTCTCCATATAGTAATTAAGAGTTCGAGATAGATCTCCATATAGTAATGCGTATATGTAGAACAAATAGAATCACTAATAACGTCCTGCCTGCCTGATTGAATTGGTTGTACCGTTGTAGGTGGTGGCTTAAGTACTAACGAATAACGACTCTGATCAATGGTATAGTGTGATTGTAGACTACCACCTAACACAAGTTACCATAAGGCATAAGTGGGTAACGTATCTATGAGCTAGGGTTTCGTTTCGACATACACGTGCCGTCCTCTAGAGGATTATAAACCAGCAAATAAGGATGCATTATGCGGTAGTTTTAATTGTAGACATGAATTAATGTTCTATGCCTAGGATGAAGTCCCTCCTAAGTCTAAGAATGATACGCTACCTCGAGATAAGTAATCATTGCACTGAATAAATAAACAAACTTCTAATCAGATTAATGATGGCTGATACAGTTTTCTATTATAAGGCTTAACTGCTCTTTTATCTTTTATTAATTTGCTTGTGTGGGTTAAAGTGTCTTGAATTGGTTGAAGTCACCACCAAACCTGTGCCAGTCTCTCAGACTGAAAAACACCCATTTTAACCTGTTAGAATTAAGATTAGAACTAACATAGGATTAGCATAGATTTGACTTAGATTAGAATTAACTTAGATTAGTAAACTAAAGTATTAATAAATTGAAAGATTTACCATCGCTTCAAGTGTTCGACACCCTACTTACCATGAATCTACCACCGACCGGGTACATTGCCCGTTAAAGTGTTGTTTTTTGTTAAGTCGGCAAAATATAAATTTAAAACTTGAATCATAAAAATATAAACCACACAATGACACATCAAGTTTTTGGCGCCGCTACCGGGGAGTGAAAATTAATCTTGATTTTTATTTTATATTTTGGTTTTTAGCATTAGATCTAACCCTTGGGATTAGTGTAAATTAGATTAGAGTATATTCTTGTATATTTTGTATATTTGTCATTAATTTTTTGTTTGTATATTTGTGTGTTTAATTTAATTGTTTTCCTAATACACAGTTCTGGTCGATAACTCGATACGACGTATCCACTTCCATTGGATACAGCGTATCCAACTTTCTATCCAATACAACGTATTCTCTCAAGAGATTAATACAACGTATATACTTCTATTGAATATGGCGTATTGATCATCTAAAACAGAAGCTGAATTTTCGTGCCTAATTTTTGTATTCATTCTTTAGAAATACCTGCTGATATTTTTACCTTGGTGACAAGTCATACATATCAGAGCTAGTTGATTGAAGAAGAGATGGCAGACAAAGAAGCAAAATCAACTACGAGAAAAATCGTGGCTAATGACCAAGCAGATTATTATTCAGGAATTACAAGCATTATGGTGAATGGAAAGAATGCTTATGAGCTAAAAGGAAAATTCCTTGATGATTTGCACAATAATGCATTTGATGGAACCAATGGAGAAAACGCAGTCAAGCATATCGAATACTTCCTCAGAATTGTTGACCCAATTGATTTACCCAATGTAATTCATGATAATCTTCGAGTTGTTGTCTTTCCAATCTCGTTGACTGGAGATGCATGGAGATGGTTTGATGGAATTAAAGGATCAATTACTAGTTGGGTCGATTTGACTGCTAAATTTTTTGAAAAATATTACCCGCCTTCTCGTACTGGAAAAGTTAACACCTCAATAATTAAGTGGGACCCTACTAATCCCAAGTTCAAAAACTGGTTGGCCTCAAAGTTTGTATACTATAAAACTATTGATATATTCACTAAAGGAGCTTTACTGGAAATTGGGGAGTGACGAAATTGAGCCAACAAATGAACAAACTGCCGATCTTGAGGAAACTAATCATGATGATGAACAAGAAATCGGTGAAATTTTTAGGATTGAAACAAATTTATTCGATTATGAAACATCGATGTGCGAAAAATTCAAAGAGTTTAATTACCTACTCAAGATAGATCCTTATCTCCTTACTAAAGACATTGAGGGATTCAAGACTTATAAAGGATACAAGG